>JABFPQ010000645.1:0-10705 GCA_022817265.1 Masnerella sp. ZL-2020
TAAGTTGCTCACGTTTTCTTTTGTTTTAATTTATTTATTTCAATTTGTTGAATATTTTTTAAGCTGAAAAATAAAATTGTGAATAATGTATCATTAAAATCACCATCATGTTGACAAATTCGTTTAACAATTGTATTTTAAGAATTTTTCAGTTTTCAAACGAATTTTTCAATCATGACAGGCATGGCCGGCCGCTTATTCGACTCGGACGCCGTTCGGCTCGCTTCGGCTGCTGGAGGCGACCGAGCGGGGCCGCTCACGTACACATTAGTAGCGGTGTGTGCGCGCGATCTGAGAACACTGGTCGTCGTGTTATCGTCGTCGTGTCGTCGTCGTCGTCGTGTTGTCGTCATGTTGTTGTTGTTGTCGTCGTCGCCTTATATTGGTATGTTATTTATTATATTATATTTGATATTTAACTTTGAATAATTATTATATCAAATATTTATCCTTTTTGAAACAGATTTTTTTTCAATAAAATTTGCCACTGTACATCACTGGTACAATTGCATAACTTACTTTTGGGTACAATATAAATATAATGATTTGCAACATGAAAGGAAAAAGATAAAGTTTTGACATTATTTGAAGATGGTTTTGCTAAAACATATAATTATTACATATTTGCAGCAGGTTTTTGCAACAATATGTCCACTACCATTGACATATTGTCTAATAGTTTTTATCATCGTCATCGCAGTCTTCGTTGTCTACATTGGTTTCGTTGCCTTTGTTGACTTAGTTGTCTTTGTCAACTTCACCCTCTTCGTCAATTTTGTCGTCTTCAAAGTCATCGTCGCTGCCTTCACCGCGGTCGTGATCTTCTTAGTTTGAATAAGTATCATTTTTTAAGTTTTTTAATTTTAATCATTATTTACTAAATATTTGCTTTCGCATTATTATATCAATTGAATGTGTATTGCTATTATATTAGAAATGGTATATAATATATATTTGAATTACAGATGTGACATTTATTTATTTTATGACAGGTTAGATTATTTATTTATCATAATGGTATATAAAAAAATGATCATATTATAATAGTAACAACTTTATTCTATTTTGTTTTTTGAACTAATATTTAATTATTTTTTTAATTATTAAATTAACATTTGAATTAGAAAAAAATAAAACTTTATGAAAAATTTGTTGACAACATAAAAATACTAACAAATGTTAATACGTGTAAAATTCTTGCATTTTAAGTAACTGGACTTGATTTTAGGTAATAGCAAATGAAGGATGTCTTCATAGGTGCATGTATGTTCAAAGTACCTTCGGAATCATGAAACTTGTAAGAGTATTCATCAAATTATCATAATCAACATAGTCTTCGTTGTCTTCGTAGCCTTCGTAGCCTTTGGTGTCTTCAGTGTCTTGGGTGTCTCAGGTGTCTTGGGTGTCTTCGTTGCCTTTGCTGCTTTTGCAGACTTCGTCATAGTCTACACGGTGATCATGATCTTCATAGTTTGTATAGGTATTGTTTATTTTTAGTTACATTTTATTTAATGATAATTTACTAAGTAAATTTGCGATGTCGCGTTTTTAGTAGTAAAAAGAAGACATTGTTGCAAAGCATCTTGTATTGTAAATTCATCTTAACCCGTTCAGTCACGAATTTTATTTCTATTTTTCTCTATTTTTATGTTATAACTTTAATGTTTATCAGATTATTTTAATTATTGTTGTCTTAAAATAATTGTGATTATTTACCAAATATTTAGAAACCAAAAAAATTCCAGTAAAAAATTTAAACTTGACGATTTTTTCATATAAAGTTTTTCAACTGATGTCCATTACAATGGACGCGGTGACTGAACGGGTTAAATTCTCTTATTTAAATATTGACACAAGTTTGTACAAAATAAAATTGCTGATTAAAACACTTGATTGTATCTTTTTGGAGCATTTGTGTTTATTTTTTCAGAATTTGTTCAGAGGATTTTATATTTAGGAGTATGCTTTTATTGTAAATTTGTTTTTTAATAGTTGATTGTGGTTTATGGATAGTTGAATTTTAAAATTAAAATTTTATATAATTTGGAAATGTAAATTATATTTTTACAATATTGTTTGATGGATAAAAAAGTATTAATAAATTTGTTTTTGCAAAAGTTGAATGAAGTAATAATTTTTGATGGATCAAGGGCCGCGGAAGCGGCCCGACGAGGTAAGGTTACGTCGGGCGTTTTCGCGGCACTATTTTCTGGGATATTGTGAAGCGCGTAGTGCTTTCCTTGTCTCGCTTGTATGTTTTGCATATAAAGACAAGGAAAGCAGTGTCGCTTCAAGATAGATTTTGTTCTGCGTCTGCAGGGCCGACCTCTAGCGGAACTATTCGGAAAAGAACAAAAAAAAGGACAGACTCAGAATTAGACAAAGAAAACCTGAGTAGAATTTTTCTTTGCTTTTATTCTTCATTTATAGTTTAATTTTTTTAGCTTAAGTGTATTATAGGATGATAATGTACAAATTATTATAAAATTTTCATAAAATAACTTGTGCGAGTTATTTTATTTATATTAAAAATAATATAAAAGTTATTATTAAATGACTTATCGGTTAATGTCGGTAATGCAGATTTCCTGCAGATCGACTAGTCGGTAATGTTTCTACAATTTTGAAGTTGTCAAATGAACATAACCTTCGCAGTGATTGTTGAATGTAGGCATCGAACCTTTTGTTGACAAATCTCACCAATACTTTCAAGAGTTTATTGAGATGGGATTAAAGGAAATAGGTCAAGGTAGAAATAATCAAACTATAATTTGGAACCAAAAATGCAAGAATTTTGTATATCTTATACAGATTAATCATCCAATTGACATGGAATAAAACTCACACTACACATCGACATTAGTTTTGTGAAAGATGAACAGGGATTCATCGTTGTTATAATAGTGATAATCGTCTAAAATCATCGCAAGCGTGTCTGAATTTGATTGCTAATACTTCACAAGGTACGTGTCATAAATTGGTTTAAGAAATATGTTTGAAGTTTATGATATAGAAGATACTCATGTTTGAAACATAAAATATACCTGTAGAAATAATATTAACTAAATAAAACTATTCGGAAACGTAATCCTCACAAATTTTGTCATTTAACAAAACTCTAATATAACCTCACTTTTAGAAAAACTTTGAATTCTTATAACAATGTGACATTTAATGTTGAATAACCTATTACTGATTTGTCAAGAAATGCAAATACATTTAGTAAAAATTTTATACACCACGTTATTGATAATTTATTTTGATATAAAATAATGGATGTTGTTTTTAATTATATGCATTTTATTGATTGCATATGAAATATTTATATGTTATATTATTAACTCATTGACAGTTTTGATTTCATGCATTCTTTTGTTGCAGAAGGAAGAAATTGCAAAGCAGCTTTCAGAAAGGCAAAGTAAAATAGTAACAGTAAATTTAGTTTTTTAGTCATTTATATTGCAAATAATCTTGAAATTATAAAAATTATAGTATTTTCAAAATATTTCAAAATTATATTAATGATTCAAAATTGAAACTAGTCTGCATGTTAAAATTATAATAAGATTTACTTTTTTTATTTTAAACTTTTATATCATAAAACAATTAAATATTATTAAAATACACTTACTATATCTAATGAAAAACATAGTACTAAGTTCAACAAATATAAAATTACATGATTAAAAAATGTGTTTTTGTTTTAAATATTGAATAATAATCGTAGATAAATATTTAAACATTTATTAAACAGTACAGTTCTTCTAAATTATAATAATTTTATTTTAAATTTTAAATGTATATATATGTTTATGTTTTAATCTGCAAAATATATTCTCTACAATAAAATGTTGAATGTACACTAATCAAATTATTTGATTATAGCTCAGACAATTCAAATTCATCAAAGAATTCATTGGATAATCAACAAAAGGTTCCAAATCTACCACCCAAAACTAAAAAGCTTCCTCCGAAACCTGCACCAAGAAAAAATATAGACAAATCATTGAAACAGAAAAAAGAAGGTTCCAAGTCAAGTGATAACAAAGATAACAATGATGTAGAATTAAGAGATAAAAATGGTGGATGCGATGATGAAAGTACCATTTTTAGAAAAAAGACGGATTCCACAGTATCTAGGCTTGATGATGAACAGGTAAATTATTTTATGAAAACATAATTGAAAAGTCTAACTTTTTATAACGTGTTTTTATAACGTGTGAATATTATAACGTGACTGGTGAGTAGACATGTTTGATCTGTCTGAGCTCTCGAAAAATTATCATTAGATCACCTTACTGATAGTGCTCTCTTGAGTTTTCTTACCTCTGTTACAGAGTGCATGCTGTTGCACTCATATTGCGTTATTTGAGTTGCAAATTGTGCACGATTATAGAAGTTATCGATCATTACACCAGGTGAGAGAACCTAACCCCAAAAACCGGAGCACACACTCCTGGACTTGCCTGTTTTCTCGTTGCCAAATCCGCTCAGCGGGGGAAGACCAGCGATTCCTGGCATCGGATGGAAACGGGAAAAAATTGTTTCTGAAATCTACAGCCTCTCATCTGCATGATCCTGTATTCGTGAGTTTATACTCACACATATGATATATCACTCTGAATTCGTCTGTGTATATGTGAGAGCCGGTAAACATACCGTCACATAAACATCTAATACAGTCATCGGGAAATCAAAACATTGAACTCAGCTGTCATATATCTTCATAGAAAACACAATCATGCCACCAAAAATATGCAAATACTGCAATAAAAGTATTTCGCTAAACAATGATTCTACAGATTGTCCCACATGCGATGCAGTGTATCATCCCAGTTGTGCAACTAGGGTTAAGACATTACCAAGCGGAGGTTATTCAAAATACTGCGATATGATAACTAGATCGGATCTTGAAAAAATATTTGATAAACACATGTCACTGCTTAAAACTGAATTGAAGAAAAACTTATCAGAAATGCTTGACTCCGCGGTAGAGAAAATATCAGTTAGACTAGATATGCATGAACATGCCCTTGAAGATTTGTCCACTCGAACTACACGAATTGAAGAAACCCTTTCAACAAACGAAACGGGTGATATGGCCAATCATCTAACTGAAAACGAAAAATTAATTCAAGAGGTAACTGAACGGAATAGGCGCGCCTTAAACGTTATTTTCTACGATATCGAAGAAACAGAAGAAAACGACGACCTTACCAAATTGAATGGAATCTTGATGTCAATCCCTGAAACACCATCAGCACTTACTACTCTCAGAATCGGCAAAACTCAACCCGGAAAGATCAGACCACTGAAAGCCAGCTTCTCTTCACGTGAAGATGCTTTCTCAATTCTTAAACTTGGAAAAAAATTCGCAAAGAAAAAAATAAACGTATCGAGCGACAAAACTCCTGCACAAATACAATACCTTAAAAGTGTTAAGTCTCAGCTCGACGCACGGATGAAAAATGGCGAAAAAAATCTGAAGATTAAATATATAAAGAACATTCCCTCAATAGTGTCAACAAAAAACGAAGCGACACCTTCCCGCAGCTCCAAGCATATTACCAGAACGTTAGAGGACTCCGAACAAAACTGTTAAATCTGAAGTTATCTCTCGCTTCCTCTTCAATTGAATATGATATCATAATCTTGGTAGAGACCTGGCTAAACGAAGAGTTCCTCAACGATGAATTAGGTTTGACAAACTACAACATCTACAGACAAGATCGTAATTCTTCTTCTAGTAAACATAAACGAGGTGGCGGAGTTCTGATAGCGATTAAAAAAGATCTAAAAAGCAAGAAAATACCAACATCGAACACAAATTTAGAACAAATATTTGTTGAAGTTTATTCACAGTCTATTAAAACTATAATATCTACAATTTATATTCCTCCAACATCACCACCTGAAGTTTATACTCAATATGGTGATGAAATTTTACAGATATATGAACAATATAATCATTCCAATTTACTTATTACAGGAGATTTTAATTTACCTGGTCTTATATGGTCAGAAGATACTCTTGATGTGACAGAATCTTATAAAACTACTCGCGGTATAACATCACTAAACATATCCAAGCAACTTATTGAAACTATTAATTATTTAAACTTATTTCAAACTAATAATATTGCAAATCAATCAAATCAATTACTTGATCTTATATTCTATAATCACTCAAATTTGATCATTGAACAGTCTTTGGATCCAATTATAACATGTGACGATTATCACCCTGCATTAACATTTGTTGTTCGAGGAAGCAAACCAGATATCAAATCTGAAACTACATATATGAAAAATTTCTGGAAGGGAAACTATGAACAAATCATTTATGATTTAAACCTTATTAACTGGAAATCCTTGCTTCCTGGAACAGATATTTGTAGTGATGTTCAACGCTTTTATGAAGTTGTAGATAACCTTATTGAACGATTCGTACCAATGAAAAAAGTTACTAAAGATCAATTTCCGCCTTGGTTTAAAAACGATCTAAAGACACTAATTTTTGAAAAAAAAAGAATTACACAAAATCTATAAAACTAATAGAACTAACCAAAATTACGAAAAATTTTCAAGAATTAGATCTCTTTGTAAATCCAAACAAGAATCTTCATATAGAAAATATATTTCTAACGTTGAAAAATCAATAAAAAATAACCCAAAATATTTGTGGAACTTTGCTAATATAACAGACAATTTTAATGAAATTCCAGAAAATGTACATCTCAACAACAATTATTCAACTTCTTATGAACAATCCACAAATATATTCGCAGACTTTTTTAAGTCAGTTTACACAGAATCCTTTCTTGACACGACAGTTGAGGACACTTGCAACACCGAGTCAGGTCAAACTCTGATTTCTTCGCTTGAACTCTCCAAGGCCGAAATCTTTAAATACTTATCCCAACTGAATGTCAATAAAGGAGCTGGACCCGATGGCATTCCGAACATCTTCCTGAAGTCACGTAGATACGCCCTTACAGTACCTCTATGGATTCTTTTCAATAACTCGCTACGCGCTGGAATCTTTCCACAACAATGGAAACTAAGCAAAGTTATACCTATATTTAAAAAAGGTGAGAAATCAGATATCACTACTTACAGACCAATTTCCATATTAAGCTCAATCCCTAAACTTTTTGAGAAAATGATATGTTCTCATATTACAAGTATTCTCAAACACAAAATTTCAAAAAATCAACATGGCTTTATGAAGAATAAATCGGCTACATCTAATCTAACTATTCTAAAACATCATATTACTGAAGCTTTCAAAAAAGGGCAACAATTGGATGTCATATACACAGACTTCAGTAAGGCGTTCGATAAAGTAAATCATAAATTACTATTACTGAAACTGGAAAAGATGGGTGTACACGGTCAGATGCTTCACTGGATCAACAGCTACTTAACTAATCGCGAACAGTTTGTTCAATTAAAAACCTACAATTCATATAAATATTCTGTCACATCAGGTGTCCCACAGGGTTCGCATCTTGGCCCATTACTTTTCAATTTATTTATCAATGACTTAGTAAATAAACTTCAACACAGCGAAATTTTATTATTCGCCGATGATGCGAAAATATTTAAAACTATTGATTCTTTTGAAGATACTGTACTACTGCAATTAGACATTGATAACGTACATTCGTGGTGCATAGATAATAAAATGGAACTAAATATAAGCAAATGCACACATATTACTTTCACCAGAAAAAGAAATGTCATAAATGCAGAGTACAATATCGACAACATTAATTTGCTGCAAGTAAACGCTGTAAATGACCTAGGTGTAATTTTTGATTCAAAGTTGTACTTTAATCAACATATCGATAATATTGTAAATCGGGCAAACAAATCATGGGGATATATTCAGAGACTGTGCGCACCATTGAATGATATTAACGTTTTTAAAACTTTATATTCGTCTCTTGTAAGATCTCATATTGAATATGCCTCAATTGTCTGGTACCCGGAAACTATGACAACAAAGTACCAACTGGAAAAGGTTCAACATAGATTTTTGAGGACTATGGCTTATAAAATGGGTATTCCCATGTCAAGATTTAATCATAATTACGACGATATTATGAAGAGAACACAAATTAAGTCATTAGAAAAAAGAAGAATCATTGCTGATCAAATATTTCTATATAAATTAATTCACAATGAAATAGATTGCCCTGAACTCCTGGAACAAGTCAAATTTAAGGTTCCCGGTCGTACCCTCCGAACATCTCAACCCTTCTATGTTGAACCTTATAACTCTAATTATATAGCAAATAGCACTTTCAATAGGATACTCAAGAGAGCCAATCAAACATCTAATGATGTAGATATTTTCAATGTCTCTCTCTTTGCATTTAAAAGAATATTAAATAGAATTATCATGTCATAATTCAGTCTTCCATGTCACGTCAATAATAAATAATGTAAACATTTTGTAAAGGGTTTACCCGTATATATAATAAATAAATAAATAAATAAATAAATAAATAAAAAAATGAATAAATCTTGACTCAAAATATCAATACTTAAATGCGAATTAATAAATCTTGACTTAAGATGTTTCACTTTGAGTCAAGATGTAAAATATCTTAGAATGAGTTAAGATGTCAAATAATGACTCAAAATTCAAAATCATAAGATAAAATGACTGAATCTTGACTCAATATTTTTCAGTTTGATTCGAGTTGTAAAACGTTGAATGAGAAAGAAAACGAATGAATCTTGACTCAAAATATTTTCTTTTGAATAAAATTTTGAATGGATTTATCTAATAGACTAATAGAACCTTTGTTTCTATTAGTTTTTCATTTTTGGTTTTTGTTAGAAATATTGTTAAAATATAATGCATTTATCTATCTATAATATATTTCCGTTGGTGTATAAGAGTTTTTATAAAAATATAATATCAGAACAAGAGTCGTTGAACGACTACTTGATCATTAGTTGGTTGAAAGAAGTATAAACAGTCATTTCCTTCGAACGCCAAAAGAAAATTTATACTTTCAAAGTTTTGTTCTGCCTCAAATTAATGGAAAAGTTTCGTTTAGAGTTGTTTTATTGTACACATTACGAAAAGTTCGGTTTGTAATTGGAGAAATTTAATTTCTTCGTCTGAACGCAATTAGTTATCAAAGGAAAAACATTGGTAAAAGAGTGTGTTTCGTCGTCAGTATTACTCTATGTATGAAAAGTACCTATACCTATATATATAAACAAAATTTCAATGTTGATAATCCATATTAAAAAAGTCCATCGTAAAAAATTGCATATGTCACACTTATTCATCTATAATTTTGTATATATGTTTTGAACTCTTATAAAATATAACTTTTATGTTTACTTATATAATTTTTTATCGAATTTACAATTTGATTTTTATCAATGCATATGTGTTTTTGAGTCAACATGTAAAATTTCATGTGAAAATGTTCAAATCTTTGTAATAAACAATTATACATTTTCAGACGTTAAGAAATAAAACATAAAAAATTATAAACGAAATTTCCCATAAACGAAAATAATCAGCCCCCAAAAAATGGCGGTGTATTTAGGTCGCCATCGCATATTTACCTCGTCCCAACATACACTAATCATTTTTCGTTAATGTGAAACTACATAGCGACCACCAACGCCATGAGGACGAGGTTTCTTTGAATCGCGTATACATCGAGATTTGAATAGGCTCCCATTGTTGGTTCGCCATGACGACCGATTTTATGGTGATCTAATGTACAGATGTTATTTGCCAGCAATGAGAATGGAATAAAGCCATTGTACGTATTATACGGTTTTGATCCCATATATGATCTACTTATATATACCTATATATACGTGGACCTTCACGTTTGACGAACGTGGCAGTGGGGTGTACTTCTGTATTCAGACAAACAATGCCACAATTACTTGGTCTCGCGTAACTGATTATTATATTGCGGAAACGATGTGGCCGGCGAAAAAGAGGGACATCCCCCAGAGGATGTGTACAGTACTTTTGTACATCCGCAATAAACGCTCGCAATCGAGTGGTAAATGGGTTGAGATGTTTCTTTAATTAATTTTTATCGATGGGAATGATTGCCGCAGGCGCACGGTCGGTATATTTGGTTAGGTAATTCGATAGTGAATGAAAGTTTGGACAAATATCGCGTGGATGACTGAACGCATTTACGTGCAACTGCGGAAGTTATGATCGGGGTGTAAATATATCGTTTGAGATTATACTTTTGATTTCTCGTGAAAAGATTTACGATCGACGATTTTTAGTTGGGATTTTTATCGGTATGATGATTTTTAGCGATCGAAATTTGACTATTTTGGGAATAAATTTAATAACTTGGATTATAGAAGTTTTCAACAAACTAACTATATTAGAAAATTAATTGTTTTTTCTGTTTCATATTTTATTTTGTAAAAACGTCCAATTTTTCAGTTTGAGTTATGATGCCAAATATTGAGTGAGTTAAGATATCCACTATTGACTGAAAATGGAAATTATTGAGTCAAAATGAATATATCTTGACTCAAGACTTTTTATAGTGAGTTAACATGTCAAATATTGACTCAAAATGTAAATGATTGAGTAAAAATGAATAAATCTTGACTCAAAATGTTAATGATTGAGTCAAAATGATAAATCTTGACTCAAAATGTTAATGATTGAGTCAAAATGAATGAACCT
>JABFPQ010000646.1:0-10698 GCA_022817265.1 Masnerella sp. ZL-2020
TTCTTCAGGTATCAAAAAATTTGAGTTTTATTAATTAAAAAATAAACAAAACCTGAAATATTTCTATTTTGCCATTAATTTCAAGCATGACTTTACTTATTTCAATTATATACACCCACTTCCATTCATTTGGTTTCTGCCATTTCTTTTACCCCATTTAAAAACCAAATAATAATAATTAAAATTTTCAACCAATCAGATGAAAAGCAAATGTGTCCAAGTTCTCACTCCTTCAAAAAGTAAATAAGTGGAAGTTGACAATGCTTCAAGTTTATAATAGATAATTGATAATATAATAAATAAAGAAACACCATGATTTGTAATTTTTCAATGTTTTATTTACAAATATCGATAATAAAATTCGATATCCTTTATAATTTGTTTTGCTCCACAATAAGTTACTTCTTCTGTTGCGCAGCCGCTTCATCCTCTCGTTGGTAAGATTGCAGAAGTTCCTGCTTTTTGATGGCAATACGTTCTGCGCGTCGTTTACGTGCTTCCTTGACCTTCGTACGTCTGGCTTCAGCTTGGTCGTGCAACATCTCAGTACGTGCCTTTTCAGCCTTCTTTTTGTGGATAAATTCCATAAGCACACGCTTGTTCTTGAACACATTACCCTTTGTTTTCATGTAAAGTGAGTGGTACAGATGACGATCGATCTTTTTGGTTTCTCTGTATTTTTTGAGTAAACGCCTGAGGACTCGCATTCTTTGAATCCAAAGATCCTGGAAAAATCAATATGACGTTTAATTTTTGTGTTTGCACATATAAAAAATTTCTATTAGTTAATAAATTTATAAATTTATTAATAATACTCAAATTAATGAATATAGAAATAATTGGGAACTGAAAACTACTCATGCGCCATCTGGAATGGAACGATTTTCATCAGAAAAATAGAAAAAAAATTACAGAAATTGCAAAAATTTTACAGAAAGTCCATTTCTTTATCATCAATTATATATTGTATGGTATAATATTAAACATTGAAATAAATGTTAGATTCTGAATACAATTCGATACAAATTTAAAATTTTCTGATGATCAGCGCCATGTCTCATGTCAGTTCCAAATTTCTTTAAAAAATTCTTTTTTTGATATTGTTGTACATGAGACTTACTCATATAAAGTTATGTTATTTATTTATTCATTTACAGGATATTCCCTTTACATAAAGACTAATTCAAATAAAATATCAAATATCAACTTGAGTGGAACATGTATAAACAAAGTAAAACAAAAAGCTGAACTAAAAGAAAAAGAAAAAAAGTTGTAATAGTTGTAATGTTATCAAATAGTTTAATTTTATAATTGTGAGAATATTTTATTTATAAACGTTCATTATTTACCTTCCTTGGTGTACGCGCATTGGCTGTACCACGACGTTTACCAAAACCACAATGTCTACCTTTGCGACGAGCTTCGGTATTTTTGCGGACGCGAGCCCTGGAGTGGACTGCGACAGGTTTTTTAATGATCAAACCGTCTTTAATCAATTTCCTGATGTTTTGACCTGAAAATTACAATATATATTAGCTTATGTTTATAATACTAAAAATATTATCTAACAATTATATATGTAGAAATCAATTGCATTTCAAATTATTTTCCTATTCTATTTAAAAAATAAATGTGATGATTTGACATTAAATTAACATCGAATTAATATTATTTTTTATTTATTAACAATAATTAATTGTTAAATTATAAATCTAAAAAAATTTTTTTTTATTAAATTTTTATTCATCTTGTTTTGACAATATATGCATATTATGGTTTACTTACGGCTGTTGGTATTTGAAATCTCATTGTTTTCATTTGGATCCAACCAGACCTTTTTTCGGCCGCATCCCATCACCGAGGCGGCGAGCCTCTTCTGTAGTCCGAGCGAACTACAAAACATAGGTTAGGTTAAAAACAATGTGTTTACAATACATTTACACACATCCAAATTAACATACAAAAGCAAAATCTATAATACACACAAGTCATAATAAAACAATATCTTGATCAATTTTCAGAATAAGATGTGAAAAAATCGCATTTTGATTCGAAACACGATATACGACACGTGTTCGCCGAACACATATGAATGGCAGATTAAACACAAATATTCACATTTTTTAAAGGGCATAATGAAATTAAATAGAGTCGAGGTAAATAGCAATCAAGTTAATAACTCTTTTTGGCAAATTTTGTTACTAAAATCATTTAAAAAAAGTAATTTTATACCTCATGATGGTCCTGCTATGAGTCCTACAGTATGAAAGAAAACCAAAATGGCAGATTGTATCGACTATTGTCGCGACAGGGTGTGCAACATAAATCGATATATCGAAATTAACGTACACGCGATTTTTAAACACAACCTTCGCGTTCACAACAGCAGAAATGATATTTTTTTCATAAATTTATATTTACGCATTAAACAAAAAAGGAAAAACATTATTTTGTCCAAACAACAATATACCATCTTTGTTTATTTCCCACAAATAACGAAGATAGCGAATCGGACAATCGCAACCATTATAAATGGCGGGAAATTCAAATGGTCAAAAAAGTAAACATGTCAAAAGCAGCCCAATCTGGAACCACTTCCGGTCCCGCTGGATTCGAATTCGGCCGAAAAACGTAGGCTCGTTTTGTCATAAAATTGTCATTCGAACAAATTCGTTATCTCGGGAGAAAGGTCGCGCTCTATATTTATCGACGTTGCATAGCTCGCGAGAGAGGTGTCCAGCGGTGGCGATAATGATAACAATAATAAAAAGGCGAGTGACGGCCGACAGGCCGAGCGCAGTCATCGTTGTGTTTTCGGAGCGGGTGAAAGTGCGTTGGACGTGCACCGCGAAATTTCACTTTCCTCGAGGATGGCGCGCGTAAATCCGGACCTACAGCGAGAACGCGACCGCTGCACTTTTAACCCCAAGGAACTGACACATTTCCTCGACGGGGGAGTCGAGAAAACGGAAAAACGCAGAGAACGAGGTAACCAAAACAATTCAACAATGACAGCAATCATTTTTATTCCAGAGCACTATCAAACCAATTAATTTTTCACAATTAGAAGTACATTGACAATTTATTATGTATACATTATAACCTATTTCAACAATCAAAAACACATTTCCAAGACAGTATAATTCATAAAATTCATATTCGATATATAATTTAATATAAATTACATGACAGTGCAAATGTAAACATGGCAGAAATCTTACTTTATCTATCAAGTCAAATTGTTGTTTTTTTTTTATTTTTGTTCATTTCAATTTTTAAGTTTGCACTTTTTTCAGTCAATTATAACAATTATTTTTTAAAGTGTGGTAATAGTAATTTAAGGATTGGCTATATTATTGATAATGGCAAATTATTTGAACTTTTTAGATAGTTGGTAAATTGGGTACAAAGGCTGAAATTACGATAACTACATGTACTTTTTGCACTAAATGTGAGCAAAACAGTTTATGTAAAGCGAGTTTTTGCGAACCAATTGCATGCTGGAAAGTGATTCAGTAGAAAGCTGCGTCCAAAGAGACAGTGATTATATAAAAGTATACAGGACTGTCCATTGTTTCGCATTATGTAGTCATTAATTCCTTGGAGATAAAATGCACAGATGCTTAAAGATGATTTTACCTTTATTTTTCAATTTTGCGGCAATTTTTTACAGACTGTATAACAAGTTCGAAAAGTGAATATTTCAGCGTAATATTATGACAAAATGATATAATTATGCATTTTATAGCATTGAAAAAAAGTTGTCCATAATACTTAAAAGTTTTTTTTTTCATTCGATTTTAACAAAAACCAATCTGATCCAGAAAAATTTAAGAATAAATATTTATTATTTCAACACATTTGCTAAAATATACATTTCACAAGTCATTTAGAATATTATTCACTGTTAAGATCTTAATCGACCACTTTAATTTGTTAAAAATATTTTTTATCAGTTAAACTATTAGTCTGATAAAATTGCCCATAAGCAAAATACACAATAAATAATTTGTCTTGAAATATACTTTAAAAATATGTGATTAATAATATTAATAATGATAATTAATAATGGCAAACTTGATTTGTATTTCTAAATGCAAGAAATTCAAAATGAAGTTTGAGTCTGCTAGTCTCGCTGACAAATGAAGGAAAATGCGATTCGAAGCGATTTAATTGCAGAATAATGAGTAACCTAGATCTAACAATGAACTTTAGGTTAAAGTCAAACTTGTACACGTTTATGCAATTAGACATGAGCGACATTTGCTACGCATAAACAAGAATATTGTACAATATGTATTGTTCCACTCCATTATAATATATCGCTTATCTCGTAATTGTTCAAATTCATGAATTTAATTTTCTCGTGTCACTCGCAATTCGCGTGAAAATTTAATCTGCCACACCGTTCAAAGGTTCCTTCCATTGAACTTGGATGAAATTAATCTGATGCAGATCTTTACCTCGTCACCAAACCAATTATCGCATTGTTAACTCGCAATTGAGCAAAGAAAACTGATTACAATAAGCTAACAAACATGAAATACTCGAATGATCATTTTGTACTTGTTTTCATATTTCCTTAATTAGAATAAAATAATGTGTTTATCTTATTGCTCATGACTATTAATATATTTCAGATATAAGATGTTAAATAAGATATGTTAAATAAACATATATAAATAGTTGTAAACATTTTTTTTATCATTTGATTGATATATTATGACTTTGAGTTTTATTATTTTAACAAGGATATTTCAACAAAAACTTGTCCAAAGTCCTATACGAATCCATCAAAACAGCAACACTTATGCACTTTTTGCTTGAGTTATTTTTGCTATCAGAATGTGATTGCACATTAAAGATATTTATAATTTAAAAGCAAACGATTATTTTTTAGATTTTAACATCAACCCATTGTATCTGATGAATGAGTACTTTTGGATTTTTGATGAGAAAAGTATTTCAGAGGTTTGCCTATTCGATAATGTTTAAAAAAACTTTGTTTATAAACCAGTTCTGCGTTACAGAACGGTTTTTCCTCGATGATCCAGAGCTGAAAGACACTATTCCTCCCCGATACAAAAGTCATAAAGAAATATACGAAGATGCTATACGTAAAGGATGTCACGTTATTAAAAAAGTTCGAGAGTTGCAGGAATCTGGGAGAGGGGATATGGAAATGTTTGTGTATGTAACATCATTGATTTATCTGTAGATAGAATTGATCAGAACAGATTGTTAAATTACACAATTGTAGGAATTAAATAAATATAGAGATAAAATATTTCATTGTATTGTAATCTAATAATTGTGAATAGACAAACTTTATTTTTCATAGTAATTATTACGATGTAAATATTTTTAGTAAAAAAAGGTAAAAATATATTGAAATCTTATAAATTAATTAAATAATAATTAAATTATTAAATAATTAGAATATATGTTAAATATTTGCATATAATATTAATAGGTTTATTATCATTTAAAAATGTTTAACATCTTAAGGCAATTCTGGATGAATATATTATTGTTCTGTTTCCAGTCAAATTTTGGGAGGAATGTTGGGATCTGCCATACTTAGGGATGGGAACCCTTTCACTTTGCATTATGTTATGTTTATTCCAACCATAATGGGTCAGGGAACATCAGAACAACAAGGAATGTGGATTTCGCGAGCTTGGTCCTGCAGTATTATTGGAACTTACGCACAGGTTGCTAATTTGATTAGTAAAATGATTTTATGTAAATTTGCTCTCTGAATTAATACGAATTGTATGCAAATATAAACAGAAACGCATTATCTTGGAATAGTTACATTATATTCAACCTTGATAATTATTATAGTCATTTAATTAAACGTTTGAACACATTTTCGTAGACTGAACTTGGCCATGGAACTTTCATTAGAGGATTAGAAACTACTGCAACATACGACCCTTCAACTCAGGAATTTGTTTTAAATAGTCCAACTTTAACGTCGTACAAATGGTGGCCTGGCGGATGTAAGAATTAAAATTAAATTTATCATTTTTTGTACGATTTTCAAATTTGTCTCATATTTGCAAGAATTATCAGATACCAACTTCAATTTTAGTTCTCAATGTTGATTATTTTTGTTATTATTATATGCAAAGACAATTGAATATAAGTATAAATATATTTTAAATAGAAAAATAGTTATCTAATTTAAACATAGAAATAACAATGCTAGTTATAAAATATTTTTGCAATGAAAACGAATGTAAATTCTTATTTTGTATGTTGCTGATAATTTTAGTTTAATTATTTTTAGTGGGCCAAACTGCAAATTATGCAGTCGTCGTAGCGCAGTTATACACCAAAGGTCAATGTCATGGAATTCATCCGTTCATTGTGCAACTTCGAGATGAAGAAACACACGAACCTCTTCCAGGTAATGCGGAGTTCTTTATGTAATCCGAATTATTGCAATACATAATTTACAAAAACATTATCGAACTTATTGCATTTTCTTGTAAAATAAACGATCCTATTTTTCAAAAATTACGTGCATTATTGTTAAAATGAAAAATATTTTTATTTTAGGTATAAAAATTGGAGAAATTGGTACAAAACTAGGAATGAATGCTACCAATAATGGATTCCTTGGCTTTGATCATGTTCGAATACCAAGAGACCAGATGTTGATGAAAAATTCACAAGTAAATTGTTGTTAACTACTATGTAAAAATTATTTTTAATGAACAAATTGAAACTGACTACATTAGTTTTTTACAAAAATTATTAGATCTCAATTTAGTTAAAGTAGCTTTTTTGATTACAATGGAGTTTTTTAAGTTGATTAATTGAATACTGATATTTGGAAAGAAAAATCTTTTAATTAATGACGGAATATTGATTCTAGGTAATGGAAGATGGAACTTACGTCAAAGCACCAAGTGACAAGTTGACTTATGGAACAATGGTATTTGTTCGCGTTGTCTTGATTCAAGACGCTGCAAGATATTTGTCAAAGGGTGTCACTATTGCTGTCAGATACAGTGTTGTCAGAAGACAGGGAGCAACGAAGGAAGAGTAATTATCAATTTACAATATAATTACGACATTATAATTGAAAGTTAATGGCATGTAAATTCTATTAGTTTTGTTTCAAGAAATTGAATATTATGATAAAATATTTGTTAAACATCCGAAATATATAAGTTTACAAATTGTTTAATTTAATTGAATTATTTTTCATGTAAAAGTGGCTCAGAAACGCAAATCATCGATTTTGTGACACAACAATACAAAATGTTTCCCCACATGGCTTCGTGCATCGTGTTCAGATTTGCAGCTGAATATATTTGGGAGATGTATAATGCCGTTACAGCTGAACTCGATCAAGGAGAATTAGACAGATTACCAGAGGTATTACGTTTTATTTGTAAAAATATTATTTCTTGAATATAAATTAATTAAAATATACTCAAACATTTCTTGCACATTATACTTATGATTTTTCCATAATTTCTTTGTTCTTGAAATAGAACGAATCTATACTGAAATAGGAATAGAAATTTAAGACAAATAATGAAATAAAAACGTTGATTTTCGCTAAAAGTTTTTTCGCCTTGTATCTTATATTTTGTCGTAAAGAATTTAGTCCAGTTATTCAGCCATCGAAAACATATCAAAAGATTATAAAATATAGCTATCCGCAAAAAAGTAAAAATTATATTGGCTCAGCTTTTGTAATTTTTTATCTTTATTTTAAATCGAAAAAACGTAAGGCAATTTTTAATAATTTAGTAAGTTTTTTTTTTATTCTAAAATTCATAAAATTAATGTAACCATCTTATCAAAAAACTGTATTTCATAACTCTTATACTCTATTTTTGTAGAAACGATGAGGTAATATGGCTTTAATATGAGAAATTGTATTAATTATTTAACGATTTTTTTTTACGTAATATTTCAAATATCTAATCTAGATTTTACTTTTTTATTGTATGGAATAAATGGTAAATATCAAAAAATTTCTAAAATTGATATATATATATATACAATATGTTTTCTATATAATATTGAAACTGTGATTAATTTGTCTATTCTACATTTTGAATTATAGCAATAGTAGAAGATGGGTTGAATTAATAATCATCATTATTATTTAGTTGCACGCATTGTCCTGTTGCCTGAAAGCAGTGGCAACATCAGATGCAGCTTTTGGTATCGAACAACTGCGTTTATCCTGCGGAGGTCATGGTTACATGGACGCGAGTAACTTCCCGGCCACATATGGCCTGATAACCGCAATGTGCACCTACGAAGGCGAGAACACAGTTATGTTTCTGCAGACAGCACGATATCTGGTCAAAGCCTGGAAGCAGGCAGTCAACGGCGAGAAGCTTCCTCTAACGGTCAAATACCTTGAGGCACATGCTAAGAAAATTAAACAAAGACCTTGGAAAAATACACTCACATGTATCATCAAGGGTCACGAGGCTGTTGCCGCTGGGTTATTATCTTGTTCATTTTTTAAATATAAAAAATTGCATTCTTTTCAAATAATATTATTTATTTATATCTCAAGATATGAATTTTACTAAAAGGTCTAATTTAATTGCAAAATATTCAAATAATCGAGTATTTTTTAATATGAATATTTTAACTCGAAATTAGTGCAACTGTTGTTTGGTTTTATATATTAAATTTCAAAATGTGATATTTAATCTTGATTAATTTCTTTATAAAATTGTAGCAAAATACGCGTGGCATGCGACAATATGAACCGCAGAATTCGAATGGGCGCATCAGCCGAGGATGCTTGGAATCAATCTAGTATTGAATTGGCGCAGGCCGCAGAAGCTCATTGTCGCGTTTTCCTCGTTACCATATTTGTCGAACGCGTGCGAAATCTACCCACAACTATGTCCAGATCGCTGCAACATGTCTTCATGCAAATCTGCGAACTATATTGCATATATTGGGTGCTGCAACGTCTGGGCGATTTTCTCCGAGTAATTTCATTTAAATTCCATATTATTATAAACATTTTATGTCAAGTTTGTAAAAATAATTCATTTTTCTTTACAAATATAAAAAAATGATTTATTTTACAATTTGAAAAAATGTAGTATATTAATTTCATCGCTTTAATAACATTTAATTAATTAATATTGATCGAACAATTATTGTCTTTGTAGTTTTCTTGTTTGAAAAAGGAAGATGTGCCAATACTGCAAAAACGCTTAGAAGATTTGCTGTTAGAGTTGAGGCCAAACGCCGTTGGTTTAGTGGATGGATTCGATATCAACGATGAGATTTTAGGATCGGCCCTGGGAGCTTACGACGGTGACGTTTATCAGCGTCTTTTCGACGAAGCCATGAAGAGTCCCCTCAATCAAACAAGTGTCAATGAATCCTTTGGCAAGCACCTTAAACCCTTTTTGCAGAGCAATTTATAATCAAAAGTTAAGGCATGCAAACAAAATCGTTTTTTGTTTGGACTGTGTAACGAGCAATGAAATTTTGTCAATAATAATATAATTAATACATTTGGACTAATCGATAATCATCAATTTAATGCTGGATATTTAGTTAATTTTTATAGATTGTTGATTTATATCGAATTTTCGATAATTATAGATTTATATGAAATAATTGTTTGTAGGTTTTGTGATGATGATTTGATAATTATCGATTATTTTTCATAATTGCAAAAAAAATAGAGATGATAATCATGAAAAATTCATATTCTTCACGTTTTTATGTACTTTTGATACCAACTATAAAAATATTTTATTACAGTTAAGTAATTAAATTTTTAAAATAATGTTGGACTGGCAACGCTGTGGAAAATGGGTGATCGATTGTTGTATTTTTCTAGCTGTTAATACTCGAATGGGAGCAAAAGTATTCTTTGTCTTGTACATAAGAAACAGTTTTATAAGAATTTGCGAACTGCAGTTCGTCGATTTTATAAAGGTATTATATTGTATCGATTCTAAAAAAGTATATATATATATATATATATTGAAAGAAGAAAATGAATGTGATGGAAAATTAAATAAAATAAAGCAATTTCTGCGCAAGCGACTTTTCTTTTGTATCCCGAACTCTAGTGTGCAAGCTTGAATCGGAAAAGTGATAAAAAGAAATAAAGAAAACGAAAGGCAGATTTTATACAAAAGGTCTATTGTGGTGAAATTGGTCGACAAATAAATATTTGCGGTACATAAATTAATGTATAAAAGTTCATTAACGTAAAGTATACTTGAAATGGCTCGAACGTGTGTAACGAAAGCGAGTTAGAGAAATCAAATTTGTGAGAAAAACAAATTGCTGTACACTAATTTCCATGTTACTGTATTAACATTAATTAAAGGTACGATTTTCATTTATAAGTTAATTATAAAAACATCGATTACATATTTCAGTTGCGTTAATTATTTGATCGACAAATCAAATTTGCTTTCGTTTTTGTTTGAATAATATAATAATTATAATCATATAATATAATAGACTATATATATCTTATACAGTACAATGTTTATTTACAGATTAGGAGCGACGACATACATTATTATTTTGTTTGTTGTTATATACTAAAGTAGTGCATTTTATTATTAATTTTTTTCTGTTAATTAATAATAACGTTATGTTAACGCGACTGGCGCAGGCGTATGCGTCGAGGCACACGCAAATCATCGGCACACACTTTTCTCTCTTTCG
>JABFPQ010000647.1:0-10693 GCA_022817265.1 Masnerella sp. ZL-2020
ATGGAACAAACTCACTTATTCGAAAAAGGCGGATTGTAACGCCGGTCCTACGATTGGGCCCGTCCGGTGGGAGATGACACGTCGATCCCGGAAGGCGGTGGTCACTCAACAGGTGTTGCCAAGCGTTTGTCGCTCCGCAGGGTGTCGAAAATTTCGAGCCATCCCCACTCTTCCGTTTCCCACCGCAAAGTCCGCTCAGCCACACTCCAGTTTTTCGCCGCCAAATCGAGCCAATTTCCGCGCGCTTTTCAAATCTGCTTTCCTGTTCAAAGAGCCTGAACAACGCCGATGGCCCAAAAAGACAGAGGTTGTCCGAGTCGAGGCACAGGCTCTGGTCCACCCTGACATGACGTCACTCTCAGGAGCTCGAGATGACGAAAGTGGAAGGGTCGGGAGCACCAAGCGAGACGCAACGGTATATCCTCGACTGCTATCCTAGCAACCGGAGAACACATCTTCTTCACTGCTGAACCAAATCGTACCCTGGAACATGGCCAATGCCCCAAGATAAAATCCGTCGCAGAACTCTCCGGAAAGCGGGTGCTGAATGTTGGTTTTCAGTGTGGATGGTCTCGCCTGGGATGACGAGATGCGGTGTTGATGATGGCTGGCTGTAGTTGGTGGATGTTGAGCGTGTGGGCTGAGTGACAAGAGCGGCAAGATCGGGTCGAGCAGGGACAACTCGGGCAGAGATGACTTGACTGCGAAAGTACTCCAAATTCTCTTTCGCATGAAGAAGAGCGGGATGTCCTAATGGTTGTGGGATGCTGAAGATGATGTCCCTCGTTGCATGTCACCATTCCCTCCGAAACTGGCCCAAATCGCCTAACATACAAATCTTCTAATATATTTGCCTGAAAATCACCATAAAATTTAAGAATTCATATAAACACACACACACTAAAATTACCTCAAATCAAAGATATATATAAACCAAAAATACGCGAGATTGACTTTACATAAACACAAAATAAACATAAAGTTTTACAAAATAAATTCCAAAATAATAAAAAGATAGAAAATAAACGCAAAAAATTAACTAAAGAAATTTTATAGATAAACGCAAAATAAGTGCAAACTCAAAATAGCGCAAAATAATAAAATACGAAATAGCCGTCTCACAGACACTCAAAACTCATATCTCAATCCTGAATCTTTCTTGCCATGACGTCACTAGCCCTCCGGGATCCTTGCCCATGGAATTTCCATTTTTCGCGGCAAAGTTTTTGGACGAGCCAAAAGGCGGCGTCACAATCCACACCCCGGAAAAGAAGGTGCTGAACCATCAAAGCACCTTCCTCTGTGGCTAGGCTGAAACTCACGATAAGCATTAGAGTTTTGTTCCAAAAAAAAATCACCAAATTAATCGAAACATGTTTATCTGTATCATCCAAATTACTTTAAATCTTTCTTTACCTAGACTGAATTGATAATACTTTAACAGTCTTGCCTAGATTGAATCAATACTAATTTAACGACATTACTAAACATACACTGACAGTTTACATACTTAGAAATAAATATGACCAAAATTTACCTTCACCTTAAATAAAACCTGAATTGTGTGTTTTAGACTGAACCTGAAAATTTTCTCCAGGCGAGATAACAAAGTATTCTGAGAATATGTTTTTCCTCATATGACAAAACTATGACATTGCATTCGGTCACAACTCGGGTCCGTGGGGTCGTAAGAGCCCAAACGCAGATCTCATGCGCCCCTGCGGGTCTTAGCTATTCAAGGACACCGAACACAATTTTTTTCGAAAAATACAAATTTCCCTCTTTATTCATGTCTCTTGTTTACATAAAGTACATGTTGTCTCTTGTTGTTTAAATCAAAGTTTATAACAAAATAAATATAGCTTTCCACGCTTGATCAATACATTAAAACTAAATATATGTATGTCCTATTTTTTTTTCTATTCGATCCTCAAGTCACGAGATACAATGGGAATAATTTGAAAATCACAGGGATGACGTTTCCAAAACTCATTTCTGTTGATATGGGTGGAAACCATGTCGCTCGCGAAAATCTTGACGCCACGCGTCTCTGCAGTTAGGACACTGCTTTTTTGTTGTTCCTCTCCGGCCGCAACTGAAACAAAGCAGCTCATCACTTTGGTTACGATCCGGGCAATTGCTGAACAGATGTTCAGTACTGGAGCATAAATAACAGCGCCGAGGCTGTGGGCGTCTCTCCGGTACTGGCTCTCGGATGTTCGAGAGCAATTATGAGTGCGTCGATGGCCTCTCCGGTCAAGATGGTCTGGACGGCTACGTTGATTTTGAAGGCAGGGTCTCGCCCTGGGACTTCATCGAAATTAGCCGCGACAGCTCGACCACCTTCGTGGATGTCATCTATGGCAAATGGAGAGCGTAGCATGGGTAGGTCATCTCCAAAATTCTCCTCCATGGCCCCGGTTTCTGTCATGGTACCTGCATCTCGAATCTCCTCGCTGATGACCTCACCAGCTTGTCGGGATTCCGAGTGAGCTGACTGTTCCGAACATTTCGGAATTCCAGTGTCGTCGCCAGAGTCGAGTTTGCTGGCTTCCCTTCGAGTCTCTTTCCTGACCAGTGGGATTACGGTCTCGCATGAACTGTCACTCGCAGTTTCGGCCTCCTCCAGGGCGTCCCCAACATTCTGGTCGGGCTCATCAAGTGTGTCGAGGTCGCCAGGGGATGAAGAGGCCAGAGACGAGAGGCGGCTTCGCAGCATCACGTGGGGTGAGGTGGTAGGCTCCTCATCGGTGTGGGCCTTTTCGAGGCGGAGCCACATCGCGGTCAACAGTCTCCTCCAGGAATCCATTCTTTCGTCCGGGATAACTGGTTCAACTGAAATAAATCATGGAATATAAGGTTTTAGGTCTTCCACTGATACTTTAATGGTTTTCGTGCCGCTCAATTCTGAGATCTCATACACGTTTCGCGAAATAACCCGACTGACTCGATATGGACCCGAAAATTTTGGTGCAAGTTTAGCTGCAAAGCTTTTTGATGCGGAAGATAAGACTCGATTGCGAGATAACACCAATTCGCCCACGACGTATTTGCGGGGTCTACGACGCAAATTATAATATTTCGCCTGATTTTCATGCGCGTCTCTTACGTTCTGAGATATCAACATTCGCAACTTATTTAAATCTTCCATACGTTTTCGCCAAGGACCGACATCGGTATCAAGATCGCATGTACCCTGTTCGACTCGAGATCTCAAGAAATCCTGAGGGATCAATTCTCGACCGAGATTTACAAATGCGGGGGTAGCCTGTAAAGCGGAATGATAAGCCGTATTATACGCGAAACGGAATTCGGGGAGGTGTTGGTCCCAATCTCTATGATCTTGCTGAATGAAGCTAACGATCATCGTGTTCATGACGCGATTCACGCGTTCTACCGGATTAGCCTGTGGATGGTAGATAGGCGTTGAGATATGTGTAAATCCGCCCAGCTCTGCCAATTTCTTCATGTCTGTATTTATAAATTCAGTACCATTGTCAGTGAGAATTCTAGATGGCGTACCCCACCTGTTCAGAACGAGATCTTCAAATGCGGACGCAATTTTCTTGCCTGTGGCCTTTCTCAACGGACATAGTTCGACCCAACGAGTGAACAAATCCTGATTGACAAGTAAATATGAAAACCCTGCCCTACTCGTTCGTAACGGGCCGACAACATCGGCGGCCACAGTATGCCATGGTTGAATATGTGATCTCCAGGACATCAATCCCACGGGACCGCGTTGATCCACTTTGACACGCTGACAGGTGTCACAACGCTTAACGAGATGACAAACTTCCCGAAAAAGATTAGGCCAATAGTAAAATTGCGCTACTCTAGCAAACGTTTTATCAACTCCCAAATGAGCTGATTGAGGTACGCTATGACATTCTCGCAGGATTTCAGAACGGAATCGTCTAGGAACCACCAGTTTCCAAGCATTCAAATCTGGAATTAGTTCTTCGACAATGGGATTAGGTCTCTGATGATAGAGTAGACCATTTTCTATCCTCCAATCGGGATTTCGATCGGGATACTCTTGCACTTCTAACCTACGTCGTTCATGCCATTTATCGAGAGGATCTTTGAAAGATTCGGGATCTACTATTGTTTTAGGGAATTCTTCGGTAGTTAATATGAGATCTTCGCCAGATTCCGCCTACGCCTTTGGAACTCTAACCGAGATATCCTTTCTCTTGACAATCTGAAACTGATAACCTTGCAATTGAACAATCCAATGAGCTAGTCGACCTGTAGGTTCCTTTAAGTTTAACAACCAGTTCAAGCTATTTGTGTCGGTGGCCACCATGAAGGTCTGCCCCTCGACATAAGGTCTAAACTTCCCAATAGCCCAAAGTACTGCTAAGCACTCTTTCTCTGTGACCACTTTCTTTCTCCATCGGTTAGGGATCGACTTGCGAACGCGATAACTGTTTCCATTGTTTCGCTTCGCTGTGTAATAACCGCCCCTATTCCAACTGAGCTGGCATTTGTTTGGATCAAAAACGGGATAGAGAAATCGGGATACGACAACAAAGGTGGAGATGAGAGGGCCTGCTTGATACGAGCAAAGGCGACAATTTGGTCTTCTTTCCACTCATATTTTTGAGTGGCTTTTAATAATCTGGTAATAGGTTCGGCTATGGTAGCTAAGTCCGAGATAAATCGCCGATACCATGAGACCATACCAAGAAAACTACGAATCTTTCTGATCGTCCCAGGAATGGGATAATTCAATATAGGCTCTACTTTCTCGAGATCCACGTGAATTCCATAAGCATCAATTATAAATCCCAAATAATGAACAGATAACACACAAAAATGACACTTGTCGACATTGATAGTCAATTTAGCGCGACGAATACTTTGAAGTACCCGACGCAGCCACAACAAGTGTTCCTGAAACGTTTCAGTGACCACAATTATGTCGTCTAGATAACAGAAAACGAACGGATGCATTTCAGACCCTATAATCTGGTCCATCAGACGCTGAAATGTCGCGGGAGCGCCCGTCAAGCCATATGGCATACGGGTAAAATGATACAACCCTTTTCCATCTACCGCGAACGCCGTGATTTCCCTACTGTTTTCATCCAAAGGAATTTGATAGTAAGCCTGACTTAAATCAATCGTCGAAATAAACTTGGCCTGTTTGAGTTGATCTAAAATTCCCTCTATTTTTGGAATAGGATACGCATCTTTTCGGGATACACGATTCACCTCGCGGTAGTCCAGACAAAACCGATACTTGCCATTCGCTTTACGGACCATCACAATCGGTGACGACCATTCGCTGGACGAAGGCTCGATAATGTCGGATTTCAACATAGTATCCACTTCCGTACAAATATGAGCGTATATTACCGGTGACACCCGCCAAAATTTTTGTTTAATAGGGGGGTGAGACCCTACATCGATCCGATGTTCAATCAAATCGGTCACCGGCAATATATCTGAAACTGAAAGAATTTCTTCTCTCAAAAGATCTTGCAATTGACGAGATTCGTCCACGGAAATAGCGAGCAAACCACAATTCTGATCGGGGTGTTCGGTATCATCAGGTTCGAAATTGAAAATTCCAGGGGAACTCCTACCAAAACTCCAAGCTGGGGTGCCAAAGTCTACATACACCTCGAAACGAACGAGGAAATTCAAACCCAATATGAGCGGCCTAGGAAGTGTCGACAACACACATACAGGAACATTCGAAATGAATATTTACGAAGCCTATCCGCTAACTCTGCGTCGATAAAAGTTCTCGTTGCTCCTGAATCGACCATGGCTGTCACATGATGGCCTAGAATCTCAACTATCAATAAAAGAGGTCGTCGGCCTGATCCGAGATCACCAGACAGATAAACTTCTGGTTTGGATGTATTTGAATCGGGATCAACTGGACGCAAGGCTGAAGAATTTGAAACCTGGGCTCCCTCTCGAGCTAGCCGATCGGCTGCCTCGTTCTCGGGAACTCCAGAATGGCCCTTTACATAAACCCATTCGACACAATCGAATCTCGATAGAACCTCCAATAGTCGCTCAAACTCTACTCTGTTCCTCACTTCATGTTTCGAACTATCTTTCCAGCCATTTGCCCTCCAAACAGGAATCCAAGAAGTCATGGCTTGTATCAAAAACATGGAATCGGTATGAATCCGAATACACCGGGATTTTAAAAACAGAGCTGTCTCAGCAGCAGCTATTGCTGCTTCTATTTCCGCATAATTATTCGTGTTGCCGTTATATACTGGTCGAGATATATTCAAAGGGTGGAATTCCCCAAAATAGACGCCGATTCCGACTTTCGCATTTTCTGTACCATTACCAATGCAACATCCATCGGTCCACATTTCAAGGAAGTCATCTTGTGTGGTTTCGCGAATGATTGCTTGGCCTGCACAAGGCGGACTTTCAGATTCACTACTCAACGATAGAACCGCCTGAGTCCGCTTCAGTGGTTCTGTACCTGGTTTCCCTGACAATGTGGACAATTCATTTTTTTCACATCCTTTTTACCGCACCGATAACAGAAAATTTTTCGAGGAATAGTACAATCACGGAAACTATGTCCGTCCCCATCACAGTTCCAACATTTTCTCATCACAGGGTCTGTCGAAACTGCGGAATCACGGTTTGAATCGAGAGCGGGAGTCGAAGGAATACTAGCAGCTGTTTTTTTGTTGCTAGGTTGACTTGGTAACGATGTGTTCTTTTTTGAGGACTGTATTGGTCGAAGAGCGCAAAACTCGGGAGATGTTTTATCTTCTATTTCAAAAGACACTTCCGGCATAACAGCAGCTAAATTATTGCGTGGACGGGATGATTTAGGGGGATGATATGCAAGTTCAGAACTCAATGACTTTTCAGGTGGTGGTGGGGCACGGAAATCGCGGGATGAACGGAGCAAACGCTCACTTCGCCTAGCAGAACGCTCAAGTTGATCATAACTACGAATCTCCTCCGGCCTAAGATTAAACTTTAGACGAGGATGCATATTCCGTATACCATGCTCTATCATATGATATTCTGTCATAGGCGGCACGAGACGATTCATCAAAGCGTACAAGCAATTCAGATAATCAGTAACCGACTCTCGCTCACCTTGCGTGCGGTTTAGAATTTCGCACTAAAGAGCATAATAATAGTCCCCTACCACAAATCTGTCCCTAAACTCTTCCACAAAACTCTCAAAGGATCTAAAGAATGGTCTTTTCTCCTTGAACCATACTGCCGCCACATCCGATAAGAAGAACGGGAGGCACTCAAGAAAATCGAGATCATCTACTGGCATCATCCTCATGCCATTTTGCAAACGGTCAAGAAAAGAGTCCGCGTCTTCCTTCCCAGAGAATTTCAAATTCCACTTTCTCATAGTGTCGAAGACAGGTACTAAATTTTGAGTAGGACGACGATAACTTCTAAAATTTGTCTGATGTGGATTTGGTGGATCTTGATAAGAATTATTGGAATTCGCAAGGTTCTGAAAACGACCACCATAATTCGGCATATCATAGCCTCGATGACCGGGATAACCTTGGTTTATCCGATAATCGATATTACCAGAATTTGAAAATTTCACCTGCCTCGGTATAGCACCGGTGCCAGTGGTTGCCCACTGTTGACCTGTCGCGCCATTGAAGAAACGAGGATCATTTTCAACTCCCAGTGGCGAGCTTGATCTAATATACCCAAATGGAGGTGGTACGGATCTGATATAATTGTTATTGACTGTATTAGGACTAAAAACCGCGGGCTCTAAAAATTCCGGCGCGATTTCCAATAATTCTCCCAAACTATGAGGTATCTCATCATTTTGATTAGCCTGAGTATCAACAGTTACCCCGGCAGCTGGGTTCCCGATCGGTAAACCAGGATTACCATCTGGGACAAAAGATGTGTTGGTTGCGCCAACCCGAGATGTTTCTGGCCCATTTTGATTTTCCGGGCTCTCAAAATCTATCAGACTATTATTGCGATTATCTAAGAGATCAATTTTCGAGATTTCACCAAAAGCTTTCGGGTCCTGACTCCAAACTTTCAATAAACGGGTTCTTTGAACGTGGATGATACCACTAGTTGGCAAATTACGAATCGCCAATTCCCGTTGTAAGCTCTCAGAAGAGAGGGCCTTAATCCAACTCGCGACTTGCTGTCGTGTATATTCCATGATAAAATAAATAAGGGAGTTATAAAAAAAAAAATTCAATTATAAACACAATACAATATTGACAAGTGAAGTATAATTCTATATTCACAATATATTTCTTGTTTTATTCTCATTTATTATCTATCAATTTTATTATTTCAAAGGGAAAATTCATCCAAAACGGGAACTGGGAAAACAATTACAAAATTATGTTTAAATTCAAGTCAATAAATTCAATTTAATTTGTTATATTAAAAAAAACGAGAAAAAAAATTAATAATAAAGAATCAAATAATACCTATTGAGCAAAAATCAGCTTAAATTGAATTTAATTCAAATAAGTATTGTTTTCTTTCAAATCAAATATATCATACAAAAAAAAACAAAATTGATTATTGCTATAAAAATTATAAAATAAAAAAAAAAAAAATTCCTTATCACAGTGACGTACTTGCCCGAGATAACAAATTAATGAACTATTCACTTGAAATCATTCCACAATACAAAAAAGAAACTTGAAAAGAATAATTACAATTGTTCGAATACACAAAAAGAAAATATCTATATAAACAAACCACAATGTTGTCAATTCGTTGTGTTTTACAGATACACAAAAAAAATCAAGTTATAATTGCTCAAATAACAATGTGTTGCTTTTTAATATACACAACAATATATGTCTGCTGGGTTTGACAGGTTTACTTTAGCGCAACTATTTTTGATTCAGCGAAATAGAGTTTCAATTTTAAAATATTCGGAAATTACAAAAAAAAATTATTCAAACTGTCTAATTTTGTCGGCCAAATATTTATTTCAAACTTTATTTATCTTTATTTTCTCAAAAAGAAAAAAAAATAATCAATTATAAAAACATTATATTTACGATTCTCATTATTTCATTATGACTTAATATCAATTTTATTACACTATCTATTTAACACAGAACCAAATTAAATTACTCAATATTCAATTTTATATATTATTTTCACTTCACTTTAGTCGAAAAAGTTGTTTGAAAGAAAAAAAACAAGGCCGAAATATCCGAACAATGGAATGTAAACACAACAAACCGGGTGCAAAAACACTGTAAACAATCGACAAATATGCTTTACTTTTCGCTCGAAATCACCAAAATATGACGCAATAGTTATAACGATTACTTTATCATTTGTCAATTTCGAGAATTATACACGAGATTCAATTTGATTCACTAACACTGAATTTCAATTACGCGTAAAACCGAACAAACACAATACCTTTATTACGACGAAAACTATGTCAAATTGTTTCACGCGAGAAAACGCATTAAAACGTTCGTTAGAATACCTCACACAAATGCAGCGCAGTTGTCCACTTTTGGCGATGTCCAGGAAGCTGGAAAATTGGCCAAAGATCGTCGGGATAACACACAAGAAAAGGCTACTTTGAATTTGATGGCACTGGATGCGCGGGACTCGCAGTTCGGCCGGCACTTCTGCTATACTGTGGTCGCGCCAGGGAGGGTTAGGTCGGGCCGGCGTAAAGGCGGGTCCGCAAAGCTTAAGGCCGATTCGCGCTTGCGTGCAACTGTCCCTCGTGATCCCCGATCGATTGGGGCTATGTTCGCGTTGTATAATTTGATTCTCGATACTTGGGAAGTGTATCAATATGATTTCTTTATATGATATGAAATTTTCAGGTTCACCAAACGACATACACATATAAACACAAAAGAAAATATTATTATCGGCCAATTAATTGGCAATAAATATAAATGATATCACACAATTCGAATTTCAGATTGACCTATTTAAAATACACAATATTTAGCTAAAATAAAATAGATGAATGATATTTATGAAATTTCAGGTCCCAAAAATTGAAATAAATAATTGAATAGAATAAATAATTTTCTTTTTCACTACTAATTGACAAACAAATTTTTAAAATGAAATAGTCATTTCGAAATTACAAAATACATATAAATTAATTACAGTTTAACGAAATAAACATAATTTATAAAAACTTTTAAACAAACAGTCAGAATCCTGGCAGGATCGCCATTTGTAACACTACATTTTATTCGTTAGTGTACTCTTCGCCACGCTCTTCAATAAATTTTTTTCTAACAAAAAAAAAACACAAATTTCAACGGAATATGGTCAGGATCGCCTTTTCTTTTCTAATTCAAAACCTAATAACGAACAAAATAAATTACTATAGGCCTCGAAGTACTGCCAAAACCGCAAAGTACTACAAAATTTTAAACATTTGCTCCAAAAAAAACTTACAGCAAAATAATATAAAAACCGCGCGACACCACTAAAAATTCAAAGTACTGCTAAGAACGCAAAGTACTGATTTCTATATACAAAATTTACACAAAAATCAACCCAAATTTATTGCTGCGTGTAACGGTAATTGGTCCTGTTCGAGATTACACAATACGGGCTAACTGCGGAATATCGAGGCAAGGATTCTTTGCGACTGTTTAATAAAAACACACGAAATAACTTAACACAACATTTCATAATAAACATTGACTTTAATTACTCATAAATTATAATTACT
>JABFPQ010000648.1:0-10692 GCA_022817265.1 Masnerella sp. ZL-2020
TCGGAAGGGAACTGAAAATATTTTCCGATTGTGAGAACCGGATTTACTTTTGGCAAAATATTGAATGGATTTTCCACTTAGAATAACCGGATTCAGGTTATTTTAAGTGGATTTTTCTAAGAGTGTAAAGATCACGAATAGTTTGAACAGGCGTTTCTAAAAATACGATAGATTAGCCTATTTGTTTTCTTATAGCGCAAGGTGACTTAGGTTTGTTTACAAACAAAACATCCGACAAACAAGTTGTACATTTCAAAAAACGTTTGTAAAAACACGAAATTTAGATACAAATAAAACAATAGTTATTAAATATATGCTATAGGCGAACATATTAACCGTCTTCGAGTCAATGCGAGTCATTCATCGTTTCTCGATGTAAAAGACAATAAAGTGAAGTTGTTTACAAGCGAGAGAGATAGTACAAAAAAGATTATCACGAAGATGATTAAAAAAATCGGTAAATATTTCGCAAAATAATTACAATCCGTTCCTGATTAGCTATTTTATATTTTTGAAAATTAACTTAAAAAATAATTTATATTATTAAAAGTAAACTGCGAGACAATTACAAATTTCATTTCCTATTCCTACTCGATATTTTTTATAAACGTTTTCCTCCTTTGAAATCACTCTTGAATGTAAAACTAAATCTAAGTTAATGTAATCCGTTTCATCATTGCCAAGATACAGCTGAAAATGAGGTTTTGATTAATTCTCCCAAAGGAGTCAATCAGGAGTGACACACTTACTCGGACTTCGCCAGGTACGAAATCGTGTGGGAAAAAACTCGGGATTACAATAGGCTAAGCAAGTACTATAAGTAAGACAAAGACAAACGCATAGAGACTTCAAATATATAAACAAAGATAGCACTAGAGATACTTGCTTAGCCTATATTGTTATTGTGCGGCGGTGTTGCTGTATGATGTTGCATTTTCGACACCTGCTCCAGATCGACCTCTTCTTTGTATCCCTTCTCTTCGCCCTTTCTTTGACTTTGAACGGCAGTCACAGCTATTTTTCTCCCAGAACGCCTTAATTAATAAATTGCTCCTAAGTTGAATAAAAAAAGTATTAGGAGAAAGGTTTAGCTGGTAAAATATTACATGTAATAATGAAATTACATATAGGTACCTACTCTGATTTGAGTTCCAGAAATAAAAATCACAATCACAAAAAGAATTTACTATGCTTAGTTGTGTTTAAATTCAAGTTAGATTAATATTTTTTATTCCATGGTTATTTTTCATTTTTAATATAGTTTTTTTTACAACTGATGCAAATAAAAGATTTGAACCTTAAGGCAGAATCAACTAATTTTTGTGCCATCTTCGGAAAAAATTAACCAATGATATGATGGAATTTGCCAAATAATGCGGACAGACAAATGTACAATAAAGTGAATGTAATTTTATGGTAATTTCTTATATAAACTTTTTATGAATAACCATTTCTATACCGGTACTAAAATTCATTAATTGTCGCGATTTGGATTTGTCTATATATCAAGGGCCGCAGAAGCGGCCCGACGAGGTTATACTAATACTCTATATATATACTAATAGAGTATATAGATTAGTTCTATACATGAGATAATTGGCACATATTTCTACCTAAATAAGTTGATAATATATTCTATACTCATTGAAATCGAATGATTATTTTCGCGAAATCCTTTAAACATATACACCCTAAGCAAAAAAAATGGCATCTTAATTTACCAGCGACTAAGAAGACAGATAAAAATCGCGATAAACGATAATATCACTTAGATTAATTCCCTTAATTATGTATTTTAGACTGCAGCGATAGTGGACATTGCAGCACGCGAGATCCAAATAATGAATGACTCATAAGTGTCTTTGAATAAATTAAGCTGAACGGTTAATCATCTGGGCTCGTTGGAATATTGATTCATTATATGGACACTGGGAGCGTTTATTGCGCAGCTCGATTTAATGCTCGACTGGATGCCGACGGATTTCAGTAAGGAGACGAAAACGGAGGGGGGCTATGGCAATTTCGACAGGACAGCTCGTCCGCAGGTGTTAGATCCTAATTCATCTCTCAGTGGCCTAAACAAGCCTCGTTTGCCAGACCCTAATTAGGGACCCTTTTCCCTTTCTACCTCGTCTACTTCTTCTTGCCGCTCCTTATAAAAATTTGCAAAGATTCCCAACCGAGAAATATATTTAATTAAAATAACATATATTGAAGCTCAAATTAACGCGTAAGGAATTCACAATTCAAACTATTATTATTGTTTTTTTTTGGATAACTATTTTCATTTGCTTATAAATGGCAAACATACTATAATAATTTATGATAATATTTCTTCTCTCTATAATTATTATTATTAATTTTTTTAATTTTGTTATTTTGCTTTTATTTTAGCCATATTGTTATTATTATTATTGTATGCAGTGTGCATTGCATTTTTACAAGCAAAACATCGAGAAAGTTTGAAATCCGCTACAAACTCTGTTGTCAGTGCATATTCCGCCGTCGGCACCGCTTAATTTTGAAATGTAATTATCCGTTATTGCGACGAGGACCAACTGTTGTGCGCCAAAAGCACAAAGACCGCTCATCAACGTATCATCTCGGACTTTCACCGGGCTTGGATTGAGTCGTAAATGCGCCGGTTTTACGTAAGCCGTCTCACCGCGGGATTGACTTATGACTGCAATTTTCGCGGCGTTAACCTGCTTTGCGCCGGACAGTCGGATGACATACATGTGAAACAATGCGTAAAATTTTTACTTTGCGGATTAAGTAATGTTAAATTTTTGGGCGTAAGACTTGCTTGAAGTGTTTGTCAAAAAACTATATATTTAGTCTGATTTTCCTGAAAAATAAATCCATAAACGTTAATCTTTAACAGTTATTAGTTTATAGATTGATATAATGTTTTTAAATGTTAATATATTATTTTATAAATGATATCAGAGGTTTTCTATTCTCTTCGAAATAATAATTTATAAGAATTCTGATTTGTTAGAAGAAATTGATATAATCTCCAATCACTTTTTATATAAATTATAAGTTGTACTTTAATTTTCCAATCAAATTTACATTTACAGCGCAGTTGTTCAGATTTCATTCGTCTCGGTATAATTTTTCATTAAGAAAATAATTTAAAATTATATGAAACAAGTTTTTCGAAATTTCCTTTCCTCACGTTCCTTTTCCCCCATGAAACCACATCATTCGACTCGAATTTCGCCTTAAATATCAAATAAACCTCCGTCGAAAATCGAGCTTGGGTTCGTCCCCTCCGACAAATAATAATAATAAGAAGAAGAGAAAAAATGTGCGAAGCAAAAATAAACAAAAACGGAATAAGCCCGTAGCGAGTCTCGGAAACGCGTGAAGAATAAAGAACGACGTCGCGTGCGACGAAGGGTGACGATGTAACCGAGAATCTCAGGGCAAGCCTTTCGCAGCGCGGACAACAATACGGCCCGTGCCACGCACAATGATCCCGTATTATGCGCGCTAAGGTTACATTGGTCGTCGCATAAAGGAATCTATGCTCAGTACATTCCGTAATTCCAAAATTATAATATGAATAAATTTTCGGAGTGACAGTCAATTAATGAAATGTTCTATTCTTTTCTTATAACAACATGAAAAATCTACACGGAGAGATTGTAGCGAGAACGGTTGCTGATAAGTAAGCAATCGTTGCAAAAATAGGTAAGCAACCGTCATTTTCTCTTAAAACAGAACGATTCTCGTTTTTTTAGGCACTGAGTGCCTAACGACAAATCAACTGTTACTCACTGAGTGAATAGTAAGCACTCAGTGCCTACAATTTAGGCAACGGTTACCTTTTTCCTATATCGAACGAATCGCTTTTCAAATAATGAACGGTTCTCCCTCAAATCTCTCAGTGTACGCATACACAAAATAATTTACACTCACTCATACGCAAGTATTGAATATTATATTATTATATATTTAAATTTTGCGATTCCAATTGAAATTTTCCCACTTTAATGTTGAATAATTTATATAATTTTGTTCGCAAAAGTTAGGTTTAAAACCAATACAAAAAAGAAAGTTTTATAAAAATGTTGATTTTGAAATACACGACGAAAAAAATTGAGAGATTCAGTAATTTATAGTTATACCGTAAATGTTTTTTGATTTTATTATAAATTTAAAAAAATATATAATTTTAATTTAAAGAAATTTTTAATAAAGAAAATTTATGAATAAATTCGTTTATGTGCAGTATGGAGCTCAAAATCTTCTGTAATTATTCCGTTTAAATTTTGCACAGTTATATTGTTCAAAAATCATAACCGTATTTGGTTACGATTTCTTCGACTGATCTTCTCGGAACCTGACCAATTCCCTGAACAGCTCGCACCCCGATAATAATTTCTCCTCTTGTGACTGTCATTGTTCCGCCCAAACGAAGAAAAGGGGCCATAAATTACGTATCTACTTTTACATAACAATCGTTTATCTTACTTGAAAAAATAACGTAAATGTTAATAAAAATTTATTGATGGAAATTTATAGATGGATATATGTGTCAATTTGGAGCACCTATTATATTATACATATTTCACTTTTGTTAGATTTTCTGGAATACCTACGATATGGATGCCTCTGCGTTAAAATTTATATTGTTCGAAACAGTGGTTTAAACAATATAAATGTTGGGTTGATTTTTTAGTAGATCACACCTTTTTTGGGAGTTTATGTCATTTATGAGATCAATCTTTTTGGCCTTTCACCATACATTATTATTATCGAAAATTTAATTTTGACACGTAAAACAAGTTCATTATTATGAAGCAAACAAAAACTGTCTGGCGCATAGATGCCCAAAGACCATTTTATGCATGGCTAAACCAGATATATTATAAACATTTGTATTGTTCTACTGCGGTAATGATATATTTTCTATATAACATCTTTTCAATTATTTTATATAGGTTTTCAGCAAAAATATGTTCGAACAAAAATTGAAACGTACTTTAGATATTTTTCAAAATATTTCTGCAGGAATATCTAAAACCAACCATTATATATTGAAGCAATAAATCGCACTTTCGATTAAATTTTGACAAAATCGTGAACATTCAATCAATCGACAATAAATCATGGAATAAAAGCAACTTTACGCAATCGAAATGGGAATCCGCGATAAATATTTTAAGTCTTTTTGTCGGGTGCAAATGCAGCGTAACTTGTTATGCTAAACGGTCGTATTTTGAGTAATAAGCGTATCTTATCGATGATTGTAATTTATGTCGATATTAATTCTATTTCGACCGCGACCATTTTCAAGCGTCGCGCATTATTTATTGCGACTAAATATACGTGTTTTCGAGTTTTTCACCCCCGGCTAATTTATTCGTCGTTTATTATTCCGACGCCGATTTCCATAAATTGCGCATTATTATCGCGGACAAAGACGCTTTTGGAAAAAAGTGACATCTGGCGGTAGATGAGGAATTTGCATATTAAAAGTGCATTAAACGTCCCGCGATTATTTTTAGCAGCGGGATCTGGGAATATCCTGGAAACATGTTGCGAAACTAGTTCGGATTTTTTATGTCGCGGCGTTTCGAATATCTTATCGAAAGCTTGATTTTTGAAAAGCCCCAACACAAAACTAATCGCAAATAAATCTTGCGCGCAAAATAAACAGAACTGCGATTGGTTGGTAAATGATGCGCAACATTTTTATATCGACAAATTGCAGCCAAGATAAGAAAGAGGAATGTGGAAAAAAGTTTCGTTTGCTTGAAAATGGAAATGAATCGCTTGCGCGTGAGAATGGACAATTTTCATTTGCCTAATCGAATTATAAATGCGGTTTGATTGGAATTTATTGGATCAACGTTTGAGATGCTGTGGCAGTTTTATTGTTGATGAATGTGAGAATTCGATATAATTCGATACAATTTTTCTTGATAATAGTAGTAACCAAGAGAAACGTATATAGAATGTTATCACTTTATAATGATCGAATTTAAAATATTATTGCAAAGTGTTTTTATTTGATGGGTCGTTCCTTTTTTATGCAAATCAAAGAAAATGTATTTTTCATATAAAATTTTGTTTTGTAAATAATAGAAATTAATGCTCATTCGAAATCCGTGTTAATTATAAAATATGTTTAAAATACGACTTTAAGGGGAGGGTACACACTTAGAATCAGGTACCTGAAGGAATTCTCTAATTTCGATGATATTTTAGGTGGTAATAGAGTTAAATGAAGTACTCCGAATGCCATACATGGGGATGACTTTAAGGGGGTTTTTAAGGGGGTCGATGTCCAAAAATACGCAAAAAAATTTTTTTTTCGATAAAAGCTCTTCATTAAGTTGTAAAGCATGATTGTTTAATTTAAAAAAACCTTTCATTGACATACTTTGTTGTATTTTCTGGGAGAAGATAGAATTTTAATTTACGCCGTCAGAGAATTTTTTCAAATAATCGAATAAAATTGGCTTGTTTTCGCAGAAAATTCTAATTTTAATATAAAATAACATTATAGGCGACACAATCAAAATGTAGAACTTGAAAAAAAAGGGTTTTTGGATACAGTGTATTTTGTATACAAAAAATTTAGAAATATACAAAAAAATTATACATTTAATTTTTTTCATGCAAAAACCTTTGCATACAGTTCTACATTTTGATTGTGTCGCCGGTAATGTTATTTTATATTAAAATTAGAATTTTCTGAGATAACAAGCCAATTTTTATTCGATTATTTAAAAAAAATTTCTGACGGCGTAAATTCAAATTCTATCTTCTCCTAAAAAATACAACAAAGTATGTCAATGAAAGGTTTTTTTGAACTAAAAAATCATGCTTTACAACTTAATGAAGAGCTTTTATCGAAAAAAATATTTTTTTGCGTATTTTTGGACATCGACCCCCTTAAAAAACCCCTTAAAGTCATCGCCGTGTATGGCATTCGGAGTACTTCATTTAACTCTATTACCACCCAAAATATCATCCAAATTGGATAATTCCTTCAGGTACCTGATTCTAAGTGTGTACCCTCCCCTTAATAAGGGTTTTGTAGAGGTATAATCAGGTCAAATTAATGGTTTGAAGGCTCATTTTGTACGGAAGGGGTATATGTCCAGAGGGAATTTGACGTTTTTTTCTACGATGGAAATTAACGAAATGCCCCACATTTAAAAATGAGAAATTTTTGGACCTCTTCAAAGTGATCAGTTTTTTTGCTTAGTATATAAAAACGTCAAAAAAGGTCATTATTTTCCCTTTTTGAAGAAAATGAAGGATAATTTCCTGATTAAAAAACATATCAAAAATTTTTTTTTCCACGGTGGAAATTAACGAAATACCCCACTTTTGAAAATTAGTAATTTTCGACTTTCGCCAAGTGGGCTCTTTTTTTTTGCCGAGTGTAGAATGGTAATATAATGATAGTATAATGATATTATAATGACAATATAACGACAATATGACGGGAATATAATGGAAATATAATAAAAATATATTTGCAATATATTATTCATTTTACTAGGAATTCTCATCGTTTTTGAAATTAAAATATGAAAGTAGGTCATAACAGATGGCCAATGAACGTTGTTTAATTGAGCATATTCATTTCTATCTACTACGTCAAATATTTTACGAACACGAATTCATAGCTAAGATTTAAGCGAGAATATTCCCAGTTGAGCATGAACTCGAAGTCATATGTTATTTCATTTTACGATGAATATATTTCATGCATAGCTTTCGCGGAGCGATATTTACGCAACAGCTGACTGTATGCATAAGCGAAAGGTAGTCACATGTGCTTAAACATGAAATGTTTAGTTTGTACCTTGAGAGTGAACCAATAATACGGCCCTGTGAGTCGAGTGTTCCCGAAATATTGACCGTCATTGGGATCAAAATTGTAGCCGGCTCGGTGGCCGTAAATAAGCGAGAGGGCGCGAAACGAACGGCCCAAATTGCACAGTCGGCCGCGGAATCATCGGTTCGGGCACAATTCTATTCGCGATCGAGTGTCGCATAACGGCGCATAATGATGATGCCGGGCATATTGGATCAGAACTCGCGGCCATAGGAAACTGCGAGTTTCTAGGTATACATATTCTATACAATTACACGAACAATGCGGTTTTGTCATTCTAATGGAGGACGACGCATCAATAAATTCTATAAACACACACTGTTGTGTCATGTGGCGCGAGGCATTGTGTAACCTACCGATTGCTCGCGATTATGAGAATAATAAATTGGCCAGATCATGGGATTCCGATTCGGAATGCGGTGTAGCTTTGGCGAAACGACATTCCAGATGCTCTTTGCATCTGCTTTAAGTTTTGTGGATGAGTCTGAAATATTGTTTACTTCTGTTCCGCATTAATATTCCTAGACTAACCAATTTGTAACTATCGGACTTTTATACACTAGGCAAAAAAAAGAGCCCAGTAAGCGAAAGTCGACAATTGCCAATTTTCAAAGGTGGGGTGTTTTGTTAAAATTTCCACCGTGAAAAAAATGAAAAAATCTGAAGTTACAACCCTTTCCTGCTAAATGAGCTATCAAGCGATTAATTTGGCCTGATTAAACCCCCACAAAACCCTTATCAAAAATGAGCGTTTTTTCAAGTGAAAAAAGTGAAAAATCATATGGGGTTAAAGGTAATTCAAATCCATAAAATTTGACCAAAAGAGTGACCATTTTGGCCTTAAAATAGCCTATCTAGGGCCATTTGAAAAAAGTGCTTTTAACGAGTTTTTTCGGATTTTTATCAGTGTATTCAGCTTATTATTGAATTTTTCCGTGTATTTCTAAAAATTTGTTAAGAAAATAAATAAATCATCATTATAATGATTCAGTAAGTACTCATAACTTTTAATTGTTTGTATAAACACAGCAAAAAATAGTGTTTAATTTGTAAAACATTAAAACGATTTATATGTTGATAAGATAGTTTAAAATACGGAACACTTGAATTTTAAACACTACATGTTTCAAAAGTGACTACAACAATTTTTAAAATTAAAAATAAAAACTGTAGTTGAAGATAAATAATAAACAAATTTAATTTAAGTGCTTGATGAAGTATAACGTAATTTGTAGGTTAATCATTAGACAGAATTAAAATTCAATTAAGCATTTTATGTAAACTTAGGGTTTGAATATAAAAAATCGAAAATATATTTTTAATAACTCACCATCGTTGAAATGTGCTGATTGGACCATCCCTCATCCCCATTACTTGAAACTCTCAATAGCGGCCGAGCTATAACCACAGAGACAAGTTTGGAGTAGTTATTTCACTGTAATAAACAGTCAATATTTTACCATCAGTAATAATTATGCTTTCTATAACGGTCAAGATGTGATATCATCTATATATAAAGTCGAATAATGTTACATTTAAAAGTACATGATTCATTTTTTTCATAAATATAATATACACTGTAAAAAAATTCGTAAAGTTACGTTGTAATTTGTATAATTTTACATAAATTCTGTAAAAATACACAGAATTTTGTGTAATTGTACAAAAATTGTGTAAAATTACACGAATTTCAATGTAATTTTACGAAAACTATGTGAAAATAGTTATCTATTTTTTCCAGTGTAGGTAATAAACCAAAGAAATTTGTAAAAATTAAAATCTTTTAGAAAATTTACTTATTAAAGTGAATTTTTTTAACGCCTAAAAAATAATAATTCATTTATTGCAGTCATAAGTTCTATTATTTATTACAATTCCATGTAGCAAGATGAAATCGTTTTCACATTTCTATAAATTGTTTCTTTTATGTACACTTGGAACAAATTTGACTATCTGTCGACACGTTTGTTATTTCATCAAGTAAAGACTGTTTAAAAGATTTGAATCAAACTCGGGTTTACTGTTCCGGCTTAGGTTGGATACGGTTTTGCACCAATAACATTTTATTATCCGGCCAGATATTTAGTAAATTGGTATAAAATCGATATACTATCGTTGTGAATGGTGACCGTAAATCAACATCTATAAAACGTTGATTTCGTCTACAAACGTCTGCCAGAAGGAATAACGATGTCACGAGAGAAAATTAATAACATTAACTTAATACAACTTTGAGAATACTACCAATCGCAAAGTTTTGCATAATGTCCAACATTATGAATTAATATAAATATCACTCTAAAAAATATGGTGCGACAAAATCTGAATTTCAGACGATAAGAAACTAAATTTCAGACTTATAGTCTGAATTTCAGACACAAATCATCTGAAATTCAGATCATCAGTCTTAAATTCAGATTTTGTGACATCATATTTTTTAAAGTGAAGTTTCATGTGATTGAATGTGTCGTACGTTTATTTTTTGATCCAGATTATGACTTTTTAATTGTTGCAAGTTTTTGAAATGTTTAAACATGGCATGATATTTAAGAAATCATGTTTCAATTTTTTCAAAAATAATAATTGTATCAATCCGGAGCACGTCGTAATTAGAATAGTAGATCAAGGACCAATACAACAAAGAAATTTCTGAAACACAAATTCAATCAATAAAACGATATTATGGAGCAGGGTGCACATTTAATACTCTGTAAGCATTATGCTTTTTTTGTAGTAATAATGCGATGTTAATAATGAGTTAAAAAGATATTAATCCTTGACACAGATCTAATTTTATATAAGATAGAATCACGTATGTATTGCAG
>JABFPQ010000649.1:0-10673 GCA_022817265.1 Masnerella sp. ZL-2020
TTGGCGAAAATCGAAAATTGTTAAATGTCAAATGTGGGGCATTTCAATAATTTCCAACGTGAAAAAAAAGACAAATTTCCTCTGTAGATACAACCCTCGCCTACAAAATGAGCTATCAATCAATTAATTTGACCTGAATCAACCCCACCAAAATCCTTATCAAATGTGAGAGTTTTTCCAGTTGAAAAAAGTTTGAAGATACCCACGAAGTTTATCTTTGATTGCAGGACTTGGGCAAATATATGGGGTTAAATTTCATTTAATTTTCTACAATTTGAACTAAAGAGCGACCATTTTAGTTTTAAAATGGCCGAACTAGGGCCATTTAAAAAACAAATTCCTCTTGAAAATTGATATTTTTTTTCTTCAGTTGATGGTTAATTCATACACTGAGGAAAAAAACTAGCAATTCTGGCTAGATTGCCACGCAGTTTCTGCAGTTTTGATTATGCAGTTGAAATCCTGCTATAAACGCTGGATAAAACCTGCAGTTTCTGCAGGTTTCATAAAAGAAATTTTGAAGCTTTCGTCAAAAGCTCTTTTAATTTAATTATCAAGCATAAAATGACTTAAAATTTACGAAGCGTTGTTTTGTTCAATATTTAATGACAAAATGTTTGTTTTTTTATGTAGAAACAGCAAAATTGCAAATAGTGTATTCGTTTCATCAACCTAACCTTAATTATTGTTGATTTGAAATGACGATTAAAACATCAAAATGTAATAACATTTAGCCTTTAAAATTTTACACGATATCATTTATAAATTGAAGAATTAATCCAAGAATAAGTTTTTCATATAATTTGCATTGTTTAACATGCATTTAGTGAGCTCCGACAGTGTTAATATTTTAGAAATTAATTCTGCTAAAACTGCAGGTTTTTATCTGCAGTTCCTGCAGTATCCATCAACAGCTGTTTCTGCAAGTAGAATCATGCAATAATTGCTTATTTTTTTCTCAGTGTAGGTAAAAATGATAATCGTTTTACGTAAAATAGAGACTATGCTTTTTTCAATCATATTTTGTTTTGAAACCATAGAAAAAAAAGCTACAAGTGGAAATTTGGCCAAAAAAATTAAAAAAGACATTTTTTTCAAATGATCATAGCATGACTATTTTAAGGCCAAAATAGGTGCGCTCTTCACAAATCAAAGAAAATTGAACGAACTTTGAAGTACTGTATTAATTTTGACGTTTAATTCCGGAAATAGCAAAGTTTTCACTACGAGTTTTAAGTAAAACTTTTCCTGGGGAAAAATTTACCGTTATATTCCCTTCCTGACGCCATGTAACACTGCGAAATGAGTTTTTTGCATTTTCCGAAAAAACTGTTTATACGTACAATGAAAAATTCAATAACAGGTTGAATACGGTGATAAAAATCCGAAAAAAGGCGTTAAGGCATTTTTTTCCAAATAGTCCTAGCAAGAACGACCATTTCGTGGCCAAAATGGTCGCACTTTGGGTCAAATTGTAGAAAATTGAATAGATATATGTAATTTAGTTACAGAATAAATTTAGCAATAATAATAAATTGCAAATAACATTCGGTAATTTTTTTTTGAAATTGGCTAAAATGTTTTAAAAGAGTGAACTGTTTTTAAATGCGGGAGATTCGATATTTAAACCAAATACGTATGTCATCTAACAATATCTCCGCCCTCACCGTATTTTTTAGTAACATTTTAGAAGACCCCCTCCCACCCTTCAAACTTACGTAGTATTTAAACAAGGTTCTGTAGCTTTCAAAATGTTTAAAAAATTTCACGTCTGCTGAGCTCACTGAATGTAATGTTGCTACAGAAGTCAAAGGAACAAGAAAAACTTTTCGTATCTAGGGAGCGGATGAAATTGGAACTACTGCCACCCGCGGGCGGAAAAACAGTCTCGGGCTACGCCCTCGACCAGTTTTTCCGCCCTAGGGCGCCAATAGCCCCATTTTCGCCCGCTCCCGCGATACGAAAAACATCGTATCGGCCTCGGGCGCAGTGGCGCCCTCGGACGTAATATACTATTTCATCACTTCGTTCGTTGTTAAAGCACCATCTCCAGCGTTGATCAACTTTAGAATGTAGGCAATCAGATTTTTTTACGATGATATTTTCACACGATTAATCTGTTTTATGAAAACCTTTCATAATCATTTTCATTCATTCTTATCATTGTAAAATAGTAAGAAATGAATTTTTATTTGCTTATAATTTTATGACGCGCGAATTCAAATTCTGTTAAATAAAAATTTTTGAAATTCACATTTATGACATGTGCCAACATCTGTCGTTGACAAATATCAAGAGACATGTCATCGATTTTAAGACGGTTAGAAAAAAAAGATAGTCAAATATGACAGTATACAACAAAAACATAATAAACATAATGTCCTCGAAACAACTGTCCTCGAAACAACTGTCCTCGAAAGCGCTGTCCTCGAAACTGCCGTACTCGTAACTGCTGTCCCCGAAACTGCTGTCCCCGAAACTGCTGTCCTCGAAACTGCTGTCCTCGAAACTGCTGTCCTCGAAACTGCTGTCCTCGAATCTGCTGTCCTCGAAACTGCTGTCCTCGAAACAACTATTCTTGTAATTGATGTTTTTAAATCCGATGTCTTCCGAAACGGCAAATATGATTAAAAAACTATTTATTTAAAAATGTATTCGGAATTAATTTAAGATAATTTATAGTCTAGACTCATAAATCACACTACATCTCTGATGAGAAATAAAAATCACGTAATCGTGTTTTTTTTCAGTTAAAAGCATTATATCTCAGTATGTGCTGGAGATGTTTCGAGGTTCACTTTCCTTCTGAGAATTTAAATGTGATGCTTTTCATTGGAAAACGGAAATATCAGATAGCCATTTCGAAGAGAGTGGTTTTAAAGACAGTTTGACAACACTGATATCGAGGACAATGGTTTTTAGGAGACTGGTTTTAAAGACACCGGTTTCAAGAACTGTAGTTTCAAACAATGTTCAAGATGAATAATTATTCTTCCATTCAAGAACTGAATAAATAAGTTTTTACAAGTACAATGTATTACATTGTAATACATGCAAATGTACATTTTTACGTACAAACACAAAAAATGTCAAATTTAGACACTCCCCCCTATCGTCACAAACTGTCATATGTAAAAAACCCCCCCTTGACATACATATAAATTCAAATACCCCTTCTTCCCCATTCTTGAAGATGGTTTACTAATAAATAATACACTAGGCAAAAAAACAGCATATTTGGCGAAAATCGAAAATTATCAAATTTCAAATGTAGTGCATTTCAATAATATCCAACGTGAAAAAAAGGAAATATTTTTAAAATAAATACAAAACTTGGGTGCGTGCAACTTCGATGCGTGGCGAAATTTGAGCGTGACAACCTCTGTTTGGACACTTGGAATTTTTAAATCTGTCGGTCTCGGGAAATTTAAACAAAGCATTTACGTTCTCTGTTACCCGTTATGTATGTAACAATGTACATTAGTTTTTTTATTTTACTACAAATTTTTTATTTTTTGTGAATTTTAAAAATTTTTAAAATAGCATAAATTTTCATTACTTTGAAATCACTATTTTTAAAATATGCAAATATATTTCAAAAATTTTGCAGCAAAATTGCAAAATATTACAAAATTTCATACAGTTTGAAAAATAATAAGTTTGCATAATATTGTTCAGAATGCATTTAAATTATATATAAGTACTAACAAATAACATCTTACAGAATTTGAATTTAATACATAAGTGAATTATTCACATGGCATTCGTAAATTTCTAACGTTAGGTTATGTTTCGGAATTGGCGAGTTGTTTCCCCTGCAATTACAATAAACAGTTTTTCTAATATAAAATATAAAATTGTACGATTCGGAACATAATTATTATTTTTTTATTTTAAACAAATTTTTTAACAATTTTAAGCAGAAACCGAATGTATCATTCGCCGATTGCTCACAGGCCCACCGTATAGGTTAGAAGCGGCAGAGGGCATTAAAGTTGTCCTACCTTCAGACCGTTACGTTTTTGTAACGCGATTTCTCGACATGTCCGCCACCAATTTATTAGACGTCGTCACGTCAAAAAGACAAATTCCCTCTGGAGCAGGGGGTTCTAACTCCCGAGATTTCGTGCGAGAAATTTTTAGTTTACGAGTACACATGTATGTGTATGAGCGAATCGCGAAACCGAAATGAGCGCTGATCGCGCTCATTTCGGCCGCCAGCAGCCGTCAACCGCCGCCCGCCATTACGGCCACTCTATTGCGCGCATTTTTTAATGTTGTTTATTTATAAATTTGTGTATTGCGTTTTTAAGTTTTGCGCAAATTTTTTAAATATTATTGTATCTTGAGTATGCCAAACATATTGTGATTGAAATTTATATTCTGTGAAAAATAAAGCTAAAATTATTTAGAAACAGTATTCAAAATTTATTCATCTTTAAACTGGATTGTTGAAACAAATTTTTTTTACGGTACAAAAGTCAAGATATGGTCAGGGTAACCCGATTAAAAGCCAAGGAATTTTAAAATCCTTTTTCACTATATACCCTGATATATTCTGTCAATTGCACCATGTAATTTGCTTATTTAACGATTTTAATATTAAGATGAATTAACGAGTACTTTCTGGAATTATTTTGTCAAAGATTGATTCTACAAAGAGAAAAATATTACATTTCAGGTTGCAACTACTAATTCCGATTTTTATAATTATTATTTATTTTTATTGATTGAAATATTAAAAGTCAGCTCTTAGTTTTTTTTAATTGTAATTAACTCACGTGGTATTTATTTATTTTACAATAATTTTTACTTTAAAATAAATAATTTGTAAAAATACAAAACAAATTTTTCAAATACGCGCGCGTGTTGAAGTATGCCGCTTGGCCCTGGAATAGTTCACGCGTATAAAACCAGTTGACGCTGATTGTGAAAAGTCTAACACACGTTTCTTGTGGAAGTTAGAACCCCCTGCTCTGGAGATACAACCCTCGCCTACAAAATGAGCTATCAAGCAATTGATTTGAGCTGATTAAACCCCACCAAAATCCTTATCAAATGTAAGCGTTCTTCCAGTTGACAAAAGTTGAAGTTTGAACATATCCACGAAGTTTATCCGTGATCGCAGGACTTAAGCAAATATATGGGGTTCAATTTTATTCATTTACTTAAAATTTGAACTAGAGAGCGACCATTATAGTCTTAAAATGGCCGAACTAGGGCTATTTGAAAAAACAAATTCGTCTCAAAATTTAATATTTTTTTTCTTAAATTAATGGTTAATTTATAAGAAAATCATAATCGTTTTACGTAAAATAGTGATCATGCGTTTTTCAATCAAATTTTGTTTTAAAAGCATAGAAAAAAAGACACAATCGGAAATTGGGTCAAAAAAAATGAAAATAGATATTTTATTTCGAATGACCATAGCATGATTATTTTAAGGCTCAAGTAGGCATGCATTTTACAAATCAAAGAAAATTGAATGAATTTCAAAATACTGCATTCCTTTTGGCGTTTAATTCCGAAAATAGCAAAGTTTTCACTACGAGTTTTGAGTAGAACTTATTCCTGAGGAAAATTTTAAGGTTCTAATCCCCTCCTGACCCCATGTAACACTGCAAAATGAGTTTTTCGCATTTTACGAAAACTTTTTTATAATGACAATGAAAAAATCAATAGCAAGCTGAATACGCTGATAAAAATCCGAAAAAGTCGTTAAAGGCAGTTTTTTCCAAATGGCCCTAGCAAGGCTATTTCGTAAATGCGGGAGTTTTGATATTTAAACCATATACTTGTGTCATCTAACAACACCTCCGCCCCCACCGTATTTTTCTATGACATTTTAGAAGACTCCCTCCCTCCCCTTCAAACATACGTAGTTTTTGAACAAGATTTTGTGCCTTGCAAAATGTTTAAAAAATTTTACATCTGCTGGGCTCACTGATAACACTTATTAACTTAACGCAAACATTTGTCAAGTATGTGCCATAGCCGTAACTTATGTGAATAGAAACTTTCTATAAAATACATAATTAGCGGAAGATAAATAATTTTGCATTTTCCATTCAAAACAGCGTTTGAAAAATTGAAAAGCTTTGAAAGATAAAGAAAATATTTATAATATGAGAAATTTAGATAATTTAAATTTATTACAGAATGTGAATTACGATTATATGCAAGTTTTCCTATTATTTAATTGGTATGCTTATGGCAGCTTTAACATAACGAAGTTGTAATCTCCGTGTCGTCGAAGCACCATTTTCAGCGTTGATCAACTTTAGAATGTTAAAATTAAAATTAGTTTTTAAAATCAAAAACCGTCAAAAAATAATTTTTGAAATTGACATTTATGACATGTGCCGACATCTGTCGTTGACAAATATCAACAGACAGGTCATCGATTTTAAGACGGTTAGGAAAAAAAATAGTCAAATGTGACAGTTTACAACAAAAACACAATAAACATAATGTCCTCGAAACAAGTGTCCTCGAAACAACTGTCCTGCGAACAACTGTCCTCGAAGTGGTTTCACTGTCCTCGAAACTACTGTACTCAAATCTGCTGTCCTCGAAACTGCTGTCTTCGAAACTGAAGTCCTCGAAAATGCTATCCTCGTAACTGACGTTTTTAAATCCGATGTCTCCCAAAACGGCAAATATCATTCAAGAAAACTATTTATTTAAAAATTTATTTTGAATTAATTTAAGATAATTTATAGTCTAGACTCATAAGTCACACTACATCTCTGATGAGGAATAAAATTCACGTCATCTTGTTTTTTTTCAGTTAAAAGCATTATATCTCAGTATGTACTGGAGATATTTCGACATTCACTTTTTTCCTCTGAGAATTTAAATGTGATGCTTTTCATTGGAAAACGGAAATATCAGACAGCCATTTCGAAGAGAGTGGTTTTAAAGACAGTTTGACAGCACTGATATCAAGGACAATGGTTTTTAGGAGACTGGTTTTAAAGACACCGGTTTCAAGAATTGTAGTTTCAAACAGTGTTCAAGATAAATAATTTTTCTTCCATTCAAGAATTAAATAAATAAGTTTTTACAACTATAATGTATTACATTGTAATACATACAAATGTACAATTTTATGTACAAACACAAGAAATGTCAAATTTAAACGGTTTAGCAAACTGTTTGATACGAACTGTTTGTTTGGTAGATGTTCTTGACTGTTCACGTTTCACAATATAATTTCTTTATTTTCCAACAGAACTAAGTTAATTTTTGGAAAAGTGATGAGATTTCTTTTTTTTTGGTTCAAAATTAGGAGTATATCGCATATAATTAAATGAATACTTTATTCTTATGTGTTAAACATTTACTGTTCTAAAATTTACACACGCATAAGCAAAAAAGGTAAATGAAGGACAGAATAATAACAAATTTTTATCTAAATATAACGCTGTGTTTTGACCAATAAATGTCAATATTCACATCAATACTGTTTCGTGACATCTTACCAGTAAATTGTTAAGTACAGTATTAACCCTGGAAACAATATAATTGTAAAGAGTTCGGCAAAAGTAACGCAGTCCTTTCAGCAATAAGTGGTCATTCAACAACTACGTATGTTAAAATTTCGAAATTTAAGACCCTCCCCCCTATCGTTACAAACTGTCACAAGTAAAAAACCCCCCCTTGACATACATATAAATTCATATACCTCTTTTCCCACATTCTTGAAAATGGTTTAGCAATAAATAATACACTAGGCAAAAAAGGCCACTTGGCGAAAATCGAAAATTGTTAAATGTCAAATGTGGGGCATTTCAATAATTTCCAACGTGAAAAAAAAGACAAATTTCCTCTGTAGATACAACCCTCGCCTACAAAATGAGCTATCAATCAATTAAATTGACCTGAATCAACCCCACCAAAATCCTTATCAAATGTGAGCGTTTTTCCAGTTGAAAAAAGTTTGAAGATATCCACGAAGTTTATCTGTGATCGCACACGGAGAGACCTCTGGAGATCTTTTAGCATGGAGTATATCACTAAGATTTGGCATGAAATCTCATGCGACATTAGCATGAAATCCATGCCATTCGTTCGTGGATTTCTTGCTATTACAGTTTGAACTCTCTAAATTAATGCAGTTCCTGCTTTTGTAGCATGAAGTCCATGCTATTCTTTCGTGGATTTCTTGCTATTATAGGTTGTCGAAGTCCATACTATAACACTATGATATGTCATGCCAAAAGACCTCCAGAGGTCCCTCCGTGCAGGACTTGGGCAAATATATGGGGTTAAATTCCATTCATTTTCCTACAATTTGAACTAAAGAGCGACCATTTTAGTTTTAAAATGGCCGAACTAGGGCCATTTAAAGAAACAAATTCCTCTTGAAAATTGATATTTTTTTCTTCAGTTGATAGTTATTTCATACACTGAGGAAAAAACTAGCAATTCTGGCTAGATTGCCACGCAGTTTCTGCAGTTTTGATTATGCAGTTGAAATCCTGCTATAAACGCTGGATAAAACCTGCAGTTTCTGCAGGTTTCAGAAAAGAAATTTTGAAGCGTTCGTCAAAAGCTCTTTTAATTTAATTATCAAGCATAAAATGACTTAAAATTTACGAAGCGTAGTTTTGCTCAATATTTAATGACAAAATGTTTGTTTTTTTATGTAGAAACAGCAAAACTGCAAATAGTTTGTTCGTTTTATCAACCTAACCTCAATTATTGTTGATTTGAAATGACGATTAAAACATCAAAATGTAATAACATTCAGCCTTTAAAATTTTACATGATATCATTTATAAATTGAAGAATTAATCCAAGAATACGGTTTTCATATAATTTGCATTGTTTAACATGAATTTAGTGAGCTCCGACAATGTTAATATTTTAGAAATTAATTCTGCTAAAACTGCAGGTTTTTATCTGCAGTTCCTGAAGTATCCATCAACAGCTGTTTCTGCAAATAGAATCATGCAATAATTGCTTTTTTTCTCAGTGTAGGTAAAAATCATAACCGTTTTACGTAAAATAGTGACTATGCGTTTTTTAATCATATTTTGTTTTAAAACCATAGAAAAAAAGCTACAAGTGGAAATTTGGCCAAAAAAATTAAAAAAGACATTTTTTTCAAATGTTCATAGCATGACTATTTTAAGGCCAAAATAGGTACGCTCTTCACAAATCAAAGAAAATTGAACGAACTTTGAAGTACTCTATTAATTTTGACGTTTAATTCCGGAAATAGCAAAGTTTTCACTACAAGTTTTAAGTAAAACTTTTTCCTGAGGAAAAATTGGTGTGTTCGTAGTTAGCGGTAGCAACGGTATATACCGCGAGATACCGAGTAGATGCTCGGTATCTCGCTTTGATAAGAACGGTACATAAGGTATGTATACCAACTTTCAATGGAGAAGTTGAACTTTCAGGTTAGATTCATTGTTTACATTTAGAGGCAGCTGAAATTCATAATTAAAACTTCAAATTCAAAATTCTAATTTTAAAAAATTTCAATTCAAAATTCGAATTCAAATTAAAATTCAAAATTCAATTTCAAATTTCAAATTCAAATTCAATATTACAATTCAAAATTCGAAATTCAAAACTCAAATTCAAAATTCAAATTCAAAATTCGAATTCAAATTCAAAATTCAAATTCAAAATTCAAATTCAAAATTCATATTGAGACTTCAAAGTTAAAATTCAAAGTTAAAATTCAAACTTCAAATTTGTAATTCAAAATTCAAATTAAAAGTCAAAATTCAAAATTGAAAATGAAAGTTCAAATTTAAAATTCAAAAATCAAAATTCTAATTTAAATTCAAATTTAACTGTCCTTGGGTCAACCTGGGTCATTTTTGTCCTAGCGTTTTTCCATTTTTCTAAATTTTCCCTTATTTGTTAGATACATTGTCTGGAATATTAATAACAATATATTTATTATTATTACATTTTAGTACAATAAATTATTTGAGACATAAAAATATAATGGAAAGTATTTATAATCGTTTTTAGATTGTTATAAATAAGTGAAAATAGCATAGGGCAAAAATGACCCAGGTTAACCCTATTTCATGGTAAAAAAAACGTTGACCCGAGGACGGTTAAATTCAGATTCAAAGTTCAACTTCAAAATTCTAAATTAAATTCAAAATCAAAATTCAAAATCAAAATTCAAATTCAGAATTCAAATTCGAAATTCAAAATTCAAAATTCAAATTCAAAATTCAAAATTCAAATTCAAAATTCAAAATTCAAATTCAAAATTCAAATTCAAAATTCAATTTGAATTCGGATTTTAAATTTAAATTTTGAATTTGAATGTGGAATTTGATTTTTGAATAGCATTCTGAATTCAAAATTGAATTTTAAATTTGAAGTTTAAATTTGAATTCGGATTTTAAATTAAAATTTTGAATTTGAATTTGGAATTTGAATTTTAAATATGAATTTTGAATATTGAATTTGAATTTTAAATTTAAAGTTTGAATACTGAATTTGAATTTTGAATTTGAATTTTGAATTTGAAATTTGAATTTGAATTTGAAATTTGAAATTTGAATTAAATTTTAAATTTGAATTTTGAATTTGAATTTTGAATTTGAATTTTGAATTTGAATTTTGAATTTGAATTTTGAATTTGAATTTTGAATTTGAATTTTGAATTTGAATTTTGAATTTGAATTTTGAAT
>JABFPQ010000650.1:0-10686 GCA_022817265.1 Masnerella sp. ZL-2020
CAGTATTATTAAAAACAGGTTGCAAAAATATTACAAAAACGTAACAAAAGAAAATTACATAACGATCGATAAAGCAACAGCTTTTTTTTAACTTTTCAACCAGTAGTGGTAATCGCGTTTAAACTTTTTTGATATTATTTGGATTTCAATGTTTTGCGAATTTGCATGGAAATACATTTTTAAATTATTGATTGTCACTTTGTTTACCACAAAAAAATACATCATCGCATTGAAATCTTATGACATTACTGTTGATGTTTGACATACTAATCAATTAAGAATAATGAATTCTAAATCGTGATTTTCACCACAACAATTTTTCACAACAACAACATTTTCTATAAAAATATTGTTTTCATGCAAAGTTTGTGATAAATTTATCATCATTTAAGAGATCCGATTTAATTGAATAATAAATGTAAAGTCGATGAAACATTAATTGGATATGTATTAGTAATTATTTTACATAAATATTGCTGTCCAAACCGGTTAACGTGACCGTCATTTTATATACACTTCCACTTCTTACGAAATGCGAATTTAATTTTAGTTTGGCGAATCCTGGCCCGATGATCCTTCCTGCTATTAGTTTTTAATACAATAATCATCGGCGAGAATATACTGAAATTGTACGGTCTCTTCGCGAAATAAAGAAAAAACAAGAAAAATGACAGAAAACATATGATTCATGGAAATGACAAGTTTCTTGTACCTAGCCACGTGATTCCTTAGTCGCGCTGCAAAATGCTAACTTTGAAACTCAACGACAGTCTAACTGAGAGCAAAAACTTCCACTCAGTTAACTTAATAAAATCGTGTATTCAAAAACTATATATATAGAAAATGTTTATTTAATATTTTCTAATTTCAATTTCAACTCATTTTTCAATTTCTAAAATTTTACGTTTCTTGATTTTTTTTTCATATTTTTTTTTATTTTGAGTTATTTTTTAACGATTCTATTACAAAAAACATTCATCGTCTCGCATAGTTTAGCATAAAAAGAAAATCTATTATTTTTTTTCAATAAGGGATCTGAGATGAAACCGACTAAATCCTGACCTTGTCATGCAAATTCATATTTCTACAATTTGACAGTCGACTCTTTCTAATCTGCATAAGTAGCATGACACGATCCGAAAATGATAAATTAAACTTTGTTCGGCGAAATGGAATATTTTTTATTTTCTTTCCAATATTTTTTGGTTATCGAAATTCGTTTTTTCTGAAACGTCGTCTGCTTTTACAAATATTGTATACGTTATGTGTGGATAACGCTGTAATTGTTCATACACTGGAAAACCAATACATTGTTTTATGATTTTTTTAAAACACAAATTGTATTCATTTTAAACGAACCGAATAAAACGAAACCGACGTTTTTTTATAGAACAATAATATTTTCGAAACCGGGTCAAACGAATTTAGTAACATATAAAAATTTTTTCATCGAAAGATAAAAATGAAATGTTTGTGTTAGTATTTTCGGGCTAAAAAATTTTTTTCGTACATTTTCGATTTCATAACGAAATTAATTTTAAGTTCAAACGATTCAACAAGTTTTTTTACTTATATCGTACATTGAAATATTTCTTGTGTCTTGTTAGTTTTGTTAGGTTTCGATGGTTTTGTTAGTTTTGTTAGTGTTGTTAGTTGTTAATTGTTAGTTTAGAAATTATCGTGTTTTGCTTTGCAGAAAAAAGCTAAAATGTTGTATTTTGGAATAGAAAAAAATGTTTATATATTCTCAATTTACAGCAAAACTGTAGAAAAACTGAATATCTCATTTTTTTTAGTGGAAAATAAGATACCTGAAAATTTCAGAAAATAATCGAACATTTTAAGATTTCAATGAATAAAGAAGTAGCAGTGATTCCTATATTAAATATTTGTTAATTCAACTTATAATGATAAATTAACTACTTTGTATAAAAATTTCTTGAATGATATTTAGTTTTCCACTAACAATTTTATCAGCTGATATTATCAAATCACGTTTAGAAGACGAAATTAGTCTAGCCAAAATTGTCGGTTTTCCCAGTTATTAATTATTGCCGCTGCAAAGGAGAAGCGCATCCGTCGATCACATCCTTCTTATCAATTGTGTTATCTCGACGCGGATGCTCATTACGGATATTCTCCTTCACAATATACGGAAGTATATCAAAGGGAGGATCAACGTGACTCGCGATACAGGCTTCGTTCGTGCACGCGTATTGGTGAACGTATCGTCGTCTGTGTGTTGGAACGCACCTACTAGAAGAGTGCATAAATTTGCTCTTTCTGATGGCGCGCACGACTTCGCATCCGATCATACTTGCGGTGCCGCGGTGCAAAAGGAATACCAAAATTTCGGAACCGGTTCGATGAGCTCGCAATAAAGCATGCACTTCGCACAATTTATACAAAAGGTTTGCCCTTGTAACACGTTTCGCTTTCGTATTTATGACGCCGACTGCGTCGCGCAACTTTTTCGAATCAATTCCCTATGTAAATTATCGACGATTCATCCCTTTTATATAGGCAAAAGGTTCCGAGCATAAAACTTTATGCCATCTGTATAATTCAATTGCCTCGCGCATTCCAATAATTTCAAAATTAAAATTTCAGGAAAGAACTTTTCGCGAAATAGAAGAACAGGAAATTTATTGAAACACGTTAAGAGATTCCGATAAATTTATGGAAATTAAATTAGCTGGATAAAAAACCATTATTAATTATTTTATTTTAATAAATTGATGGAATTGATTAATTTCGTACGTGATAATTATTTTTCTAAACGTCAACATAGATTAGTTTACAGCATATTGTTCGTATTTATGAATCTAATTTGGTTTTTAATGTAGGATCTGTCGTATAATTTCTCATATTTTAATATGTGGCGAAAATTGTATTCGAGAAAAAGAATGAACATTCATCCGTCGTATCGTATACGAATACGTCGCATCCGATACGTTTCGCTTCGAATAACGCCATATTTATTAATAGTACATTTCTGCGCATCCCTTCGCTTGACGGCTGCTCCATTTTTAATTAATTTAATTTCGAATGCATTTGGAAACAGTTCGACCGAGTAATTCAGTTGTCTGTGATTTTGTTCTTTCTCTATCTTATTGCATCTTTTTCATACGAATTCGCATTTTTAATGAAGTATAGAATTGTAGACAGTTTTTGAAAAATACATTATGTTGAATGTTTTACGCACTTGGTAAAAAATAATGGAAAAAGGTTTCAATAAATTATTCAATGGTTTTTTACCCGAAAAAGTTAAAATTACGTCTGCAATCAGTGGACAATGAATAATTCAACCGAATCTTCATCATTAACGATGTGCAATTAGTAATTTTATACAATTTTAACAAATAAATAATTAACCGATCAATTAGTATGAATATTTTTTGTGGGAGTAACAAATGGAATAATTAACTAATCAACATGTTAGGTAATTATTTAATTAATTCATGAAAATAAATTGATACATTTTGATCGCTGAATTATTTTGTTGTCAAATTTTTCATATTTTATCTTCAAGCAACTTTGTGCCTAACGGTTAATATTAATTCTCTGCAAATACATACACTCTTAAAAAAGATTCAAAAAATCCGGTTGAAATCAAACTATTCCGCTTATCATAAGAGGAATCAGTTTATAGTAAATAGATTCTTCTTATGACAAACGGATATCTTTTATTTCAACCGGATTTTTCGAATCTTTTTTAAGAGTGTACATTACAAAAATCGGCATTTCGAAACATCAATAAAATGTATTAAACTAAATTACAACAAATTCAATTTAATTCAATTCCTGAGTTTATAATATAAACTACTAAAATAACTTGTAAAACCTATTTTTGAGTCAAGTTGGTATATACGGATTTTGAGAATTTCACTTGGATTTTCCGGTAAAAGAATTTGCTCCAAATTCTAAACTCCAAAATAATGTCGGATTCCTTGACGAAATATGTTTTGAAATCTACTTTGGCGACGTTTCCGCACTAGTGTTGCTCGCCGGTTGAACAACGGCGAAGCTCAAGGTACTTTGCGAGCTTGCAAACTCCGGCATCCACTTACGTCGGTGCGCCGAAACCGGAGACGTAAAATGCAAGCCAAGGTGCGCGCAGAACGAACGCGTTTTCATACCTCACGCTTGTTGCATTTTCAGCAAAAATTAGTTCTCTCTCATTCGGAAGAAAAAACTTCTCGAACGTGTGACGTAGTTTCGACTGAAATTATCGTCTTTTCCGGGAAATATTATTTCCGGTTAGTGCATCAACTTTGCACTTTCGTTGCAGGAAAAAGCCGGCGAGTAATTAAAAGAATTTGTTCCTGATGAAAAATGCAAAAACTTCGTCAACTTTAACACGTTATTGCGGCCGAGTTTATTCACGTGGAAACAACGTCGAAATTATGTTTGAGGCCTTAGAAATATTTAGTGTAACTGTTTTATTAAATTTATTACCAAAGTTTTGCTTTTATTAAATTATAAATTAAAAATATTAATTTTGTTATAAAAAAAAAATTATTTTTTTTAATTTAACATTTAAATGTAGTAAAAACACAGACACTTCACTTTCACAGAATTGTGAAAATTAAAATTTAATTCTATTATAAAGTAAATTCACAACGTAAACGCAGTTTACTCTGTAAAGCGTAGAACGTTTTCCATGTTACTTATTCAAAAAGTTAATGTTGGAGATAATCTGTGATGAAAAGGAATTTTATTCTACTAAAAAAACTAAATTGAATGCAAAGTAGTACTTTTAATGCACGTGTTTAAGCAATTTTCACTTTTTAAATATAGCGAAATAATGCATTACACAATGTTCTTAGGTTTATTAAAGGAAAAGAATATAGCATTTTTAATACCCCTTGCAATGCAACACGTTATACACTTAGAAACACTGTTTCTTTTTTAAAAAACGGTGTAATCATGAAATGGTTTGAGATTATTTGTTTAACAATTTTTTACATCAATTAAAAGCGATAAAAAAATTACATTATGGTTTTTTTCGAGCAAAAAGTTAAGGTGAAACATTATTACCGACATTGTTGGTAAAGTAGAATTTCTACACTTTTTCTATATATATTTGTTTATAACATTCAATGAAATTATTCAACAAAAAATTGTGTATTTCATTAAAAACATCAAAATATAAATAAATTTTATATTTTCAAATAAAATTTATTATACATTTATTAACTAAACAGTTTTTCAATATGATAATTCTAAACAAACTGTATAAACAATGAATCGAAAAAAAACCTCAAAACTAACCGATAAATAGTACATCATTTTAATCAACTACAAAACTATTCGTGTTGAAATAACATTGGAATAAAATTAAACTGTACAGAAATAATTCTTCAAACAATTTAATTACGTTTATTAGAGGAAATTACAACTTGGGATGGGATGATTCTATTTACTTAATTTTAGAATTAAAGAAGTTGCGCATTTTGTCCGGACAAAAACGGAACCTGCTTCAATTCGCAAGAGACATTCCGCAAACTGGAACTGATTGCACCAAATTTAATTAAGCGTTTCAGCAGCGCTTTTTGCGCTGCACTGTTATGCAGTTTGCAACTAACCGTCCCTCTTGGCGAAGTAACGCGATTCCGGATGAAACAGTTAATTGTTTCGCAGGTATCAGGTCGCAAAACTCGATCTAAGCGGTCCTTCAACACACATTACGCTTAAATCAAATTGAGTGGCTCCAAAAGTTGCTACAGTGCTTGTCATTTTTGCGCCAAAAATTTCTCATATATATGCTTTTAAGTGTCCAGTTTATTCATTTGGTTTTGCTAACGTTAATATTATTGTGCTTTGCAAATATTTCCTTGATTTTAAAATAACTCTGATGATAATTATTTTGTATTTTATTATTATAATTATTATGTATTATTTAGTTGAGAAATTGATAAAATAATTTTTAATTCCATAATGTTAATGTTAATGTTATTTAATCAAACTGTAGAATCCGTAGAATGATAAATAATTATTTTAGAGGATAACTATTAGCATCGTGCAAATTTGGAAGAATCGCTTCTTTAAACATTTGATGACCAGGATCAATTATTTCCGCAAAATTCGGAATGTTTTCTTGGCATCTTGCAACCCACGGTTTCACATTTGGATAGTTGTCAAGGGACAGAAAAACCTGTATAACAAAATAAAAATTAACAACAAATTAGCAAAATAACATCACGAATTCAACTTTGTTAATTTATTAAAAATTAACTTTGAATTTAATTTCATATTTGCAATATAATATAATTTTTTCCATATTTAACTTAAAAACGAAATTTTATAAACAATTTATGTAGAACATATTTTTACACAATTGCATTTACTAAATTCTATATACAATATTAATTCATACAGAATTTAACTGTTGACTTTTTTATCATATTTATTTCTATTGGTATATTTTTTAATTTTAAACGAATGTAAAATGAAGTGAAATATATATAGAAAGGACGATTTTGTCATATTTCAGACCGTTTGTTCGCAGCGCACTTGCGAGTGTTGCGAAGCGCAATCAATTCATGAATGCGAACAGATGAAATAAAGTATTTTATATTACAATTGAGAAAAATGCAGTTCATATCGCGTACAGCGAAATTTCAATTTTAATCTCTTTGAAATTTAACTAGATAATCGTTTAAAATGCATATCACGTTTTGTAATCACAGTGAATCAGAGATGACTGCAAACAAATGTTTTTTTATGCAATATCATGACGAGCCACTTTTATCGCTTTTATGATCCCGCACATAATTAATATTTCTATCAGTCATTAGCAATTTATCAAACGGAAACCAAGTAATCATTTTTATAAATCCATGTTTTTTAATGTCTTAATAAAGAAACTTAGTTAAAAGAAGTAAAAAATTATTGTTACCGTAATGCCCAAAACTGTAGGAATACAACTAATATCTGCTAAGGTATAACTAGGGCCAACCAACCATTTACGTCCTTCAAGGAACTTATCCATAAATCCTAAACTTTCTTTGAGCGTTCGTAATTTTTCATCTGGGACTTTGTTTGCCTTTTGAAATACAATTGGTAACTGGAAAAAGATATTATTTATATTGGTGAATGTGACAACTTATGCTTCTCATTAACATATGATACTCAAGGTATAAATTTTATGATAGTATGAATTATTGCAAATTATATTTCCAGTCTTTTTATTAATACTGAAATAAAGTCTGAAAAACTGGAACAAAATTGTATGAATTTCAGACTTTTTTCTTTCAGAGTGTAAAAATGTTCAAAATTCTTGCACAAGATTGAACTTTATTTTTTTTTTCAAATTTTACTCATTACGAATTGTCTACGTTAATTAATTATTACTTAATTATTTTTACTAACATTGAATAAAATGCATAATTATTTTAACTTAATGTGAATAGTTTTTAAAACATTAAAATAGTTATAAACTTACGACACATGCTCGAAGATTTGTGAACAAAGCGCTGATATCAAAATACATAAACCGGTTCACTAAAGTCCTAGTTTTTAAATCTTTTGGATACAACGCATCAGTTTTACCATATTTTTCCACGAGATAAGGCATGATTACGTGACTGAAATCATTCAAATTTGTTACATCTAAATTTGTGTAATTTATATTTAATCATACCTCTCCCAAATAATAAATCCTTTATCATCGATAGTTGGCACAGTATGTGTAGGATTAATCTGTAAAAACGAAATTCGAAATAACTCAGCTCGTTTTATAGTTGAAATCTGAATGAAAACTACGTGTAAATTACTTTTAGAAAATCTTCCTTTAACTGATCTCCGGCAAATAAGTCCATCTTACGGAAATCCACGGTAATCCCTAAAATCTTACATGTTAACCACACTGATCGAACACATGGACTAAGATGAGTTCCGTATAGAATTACTTTTGGATTTGTCGACATTTTAGTATCTATCGCAAAATCGAAAATTGCATTAGAAAAAGGTAAAACTGATACTTTTTATGAAAATTTTATTTTTAGGGAAAATTTATTTCTCTATTGCTCTCGCTCCGGCGATAGTTCCGACCCTATGAATAAATCTCTAGGGATACCCCTCGACATTTTTTTGAGACCAAACATTTTTTTTTCGATTTTGGTTCCACATGAGTAGAAAACGTATGAAACGTGGAAAAATACTCAAAAATGTTAAAAATAAGCAAATAAAATTTGTTTTTTAAATTTTCAAAATTTTTTGCATTTTTTTGGCCGAAATCAATTTTGGTGGATAATTTGTATGTTTTTTGGCCTGAATGCACCCCACATGCATAAAAATATATATAAAATTCAACTTTTGGAAAAAAAAATTTTCCGAAATTTTCAAAAAATCTCAAGGGGTACCCCTTAACATTTATTTGGGGCCAAAAAATTTTTTTTTCGATTTCGGTTCCAAATCACTGGAAAACTTCTGAAACGTGGAGAAATACTCAAAAATGTTGAAAATTCGCAAAAAAAATGTTTTCAAATGTTTTCAAATTTTTGCATTTTTTTATATTTTTTCGGTCGAAATCAATTTTTGTGGATAATTTGTATGTTTTTTGGTATGAATGCATCCCCACAAGCATAAAAATATACATAAAATTCAACTTTTCGAAACAAAATTTTTTTCGAAATTTTGAAAAAATCTGAAGGGGTACCCCTTGACATTTATTTAGGGCTAAAAAATTTTTTTTTCGGTTTTGGTTCCAAATCACTGGAAAACGTCTGAAACGTGGAGAAATACTCAAAAATGTTGAAAATTCGCAAAAAAAATGTTTTCAAAATTTTCAAAATTTTTGCGATTTTTTGCTTTTTTCGGCCGAAATCAATCACAGCCCGTTTATACAATATATTAAGTTTAAAAATCAAAATAGTTGATGAGTAATTCAGTTGATTTACTTATTTGATTTAAAATTTCCCCCCGAAGGGATTATAACTGCTTGCAGTTATAACGTGTAACTTTTTTTTATTCACTTTATTTATTATTTATTTCATTCATTTATTTGTTTATGTAAATTCTAATATTTATGCATGTAATACAATTATACATTACACAAATAATTATTTGCATTACATATTGATATAATTAAATTGTCAACTCAGTAAATTATATTTCACGCCCAATTTTCTTGTAGAAGTATGTTTCAAAGTCCTTTTGATTTCACTCAACCGAATTCAAACTTCCGAATTGTATTTCGACACACAGCAAAAGAAGGACTGTTTCTTGAAACGTTCACGCTTCATAATATAATTTGACATTCGCATGCATAAAATAGGTCTACGTAAAGTTCTAATAAACGAGATTCCAATTATAAAGTCATCGTAAATAATTCCACTATGACATTATCATTTTACCTTTTGGCAATTATTAAACATCACGATAAACCCTACGGGAATTCTTGCGTAAAGTAAAATTTTCGACGTTGACATTCATGTTGATAAGATAACGAATCAACATTGAATAAATATTGAATAAATGTTGAATTCAGACGTTTCTTATATGTTGATTCCTATAAAACTAAAATTCAATATAATCATGTTACATATTTTGGTATAACACATTTACAGTGTGTAATTATATATATAGTGATTATTTATAAGTGATAATATTAATTATTTATATTATATGATTATAGTGATTTTCATTATTATATAATAATAGTTTAAATATTAAAACAATGAATATATTAATAGCAACAACGTGAAAGTGTAGATTATTTACTTATCACTTTAACGTAGGGTCTCCTTTGGAAAAGTTGTAAAGAAGAATAAAGCGAGAAGAATTTGCAAATTTAAACGCAAAGAACTTGAGAATTTCCATTTCAAGAGCAAAACAGTCCTTTTTAATTTCCGAAAGAATAAATTGCGGACCCAATAAAACACGTTAATTGGCTGGCCGCAATTTATTAAAGAAGACTGGAAGAATTGCAAAAACGGAGGACAGTATTTCTCGGCTCGCGGGAAATACTAAATAAGTTTTAAAAATGAGCATCACGAAAGCGCGGAATCCGTTACACCGTAGTTGCCCGACTTTATTAAGTTCTATAAAAGAAGCGGCGGTTTAAAGTAAACCCCGCTTTGAATTATAACTCTTCTTCTGCAGCTGAATTGCTTTGACCTCCTTGCAAGTAATTACGTATATTTCGATGCTTAGGAACGTAATGAATTTGCATAAATGCTTAAAAACCCGGATATTAAAACACGCCCATCGATTGCGCAAAATTGTTTTCAAAGATGCGCTCCAAAAGAGCTACAAATTTATGTAAAGGGCTTGGACAATTTATTGCGCTTTCCTTTTGTTTTATTTTCTCGAAAGATGCACAAAATTGCTCCCATTAGGTTTTCACAGCTGGGAAACCTTATTCTCTATGTGTAAATAAAGAAAAAATTCGTCTTTAACTAGTTAATTTTTTAACACTATTAAAAAAGTAAACATTTTTGTAGTCACTTTTAAAACATTTATAAGTGATTTGAATTTAAACCTATCTTTTTAACAATAAAACAATTTTAATGTTTTACAATTTAAACACTATTTTTTCGTGTGAGGTTGAAACTTTTCATGGAAAGCTGATCTATATTTGACAGCTTACAAGAATAATTAACTTATTGGAAAAATTATATGCAGTTTTAATAGAAATTAAACATCGTGAAATAAATTAAATCATAATTATTTATATGCAAT
>JABFPQ010000651.1:0-10669 GCA_022817265.1 Masnerella sp. ZL-2020
GTAATATTTTAGGACATTAATTTTGATTTCTGTATCTTATTCCCAAGTTTTCATTTTTCGTACTTAGCTTCATATTTATTAGATATTCTAGTCAGAATTAAAAAGGTTAGGTTGTCGTGCTTCTATTTGTATTTCGAGTACTAACAGAAAGTTTGGCAACGCTGCTTGAAAATTTTCGTGCTTTTCGGTTTCGTGCTTCGTGTTTTTCCGGCCGAATAGACACTTCCGTTTTTTTACTTTAGAATAATATATTGTTTTCTACTTGTATGAAAAGGCAACTTTAGAAGCTTATTAAATGAATAAATTTATGAGTGCAAATAATAATTTTTCATCAACCAGAAGCTCAAAATATCAAACATTATAAATAACTGATCATTAAAAGTATACAGGAGATTATTTCGAATTTCCTTCTCCCACATGTTTAACAATAATACACTAAGTTTGTAACTTTTTCGTAGAAATATGCCAAGAAAGTTAGCTTTCATTAACAAAAGAAATAAAATCTAACATGAGCACCGATTCAGAACTGACAATACAGATTAAATGTTTCAACAAGCTGGAACCACTGGAATTATGCTTTTTGGCATAACTCACATAGAAAGCATTGAAATAGCGGTACAAGCTTCTGAAAGGCAGCGTTCAATTACAAATACAGCACGCGAGCGGTTGCGACTTTTACCACGCAACTGCCAAGTATATTTGCGTAGCTTCTACCCGGTGTTATTCCACGCGAGCGTCGGCATCGATTGTTCCTGATCGCGGATTTGCGATTTTGGCAAAACGAAAATAGCTTAACTGGCTGTAAAGTCCATTTACTTTGAAATATTGTTAACGGCATTGTATCGGGAATATATTTCTTTAATTCCAGATGAATATATAGTAAATTTAGTTCGTTCCAGATTCTGAATTTAAGAATAATTTGCTAAATAACATTGAGAAGAAGAATTTTGAGCACGTTTCAAAATTTACGTTTCAAAGGCCAGCTGCAATTCCTCACGTTTCAAACATTCACGTGAAATTCCTCACATTTTAAAATCCAGCTAAAATTCCTTACGTTTCAAAATTCACGTGAAATTCCTCACGTTTTGAAATTCACGTGAAACATCGCACTTTCAAAATCCAGCTGAAAATCATCACGTTTCAAAATTGACGTGAAATTCCTCATGTTTCAAAATCCAGCTGAAATTCCTCACGATTTAAAATTCACGTGAAACACCTCACGTTTCAAAATCCTGCTGAAAATCCTCATATTTCAAAATTTACATGAAATTTCTCACGTTTTAAAATTCACGTGAAACACCTCACGTTTCAAAATCCAGCTGACAATCCTCATGTTTCAAAATTCGCGGGAAGGAACTCACATTTAGATTTAGCTGAAAAATTACATAAGAAATTTTGAAACGTGAGGTACTTTACGTAAATTTTGAATCGTAATGATTTTCGTGAGGAAAAACCCATCACCAAAAATTTAAAACTAGCAGTCAAATTTATATCTTTATACAATCTCTGTTTTATACCATTAGTCTAAAACTCAAACTCCAAGACATACCAGTTTTACGATGTCTTTTTTTATGTATCTTTTATCTCGAGATAAATATTGGCTAAACAATAATTTATCCGTCATTGATTGGCGTGACGTAACGCTCGGTGCGTAGTAAGAGAGTCATTTATCAAAGCTGTACTATTGAAATTGCTGCAGGCGTGGCCAAGGATGCGCGAAGGGGATAGGCACGCTACGACAAGACTTTCCGGAGCTCCTTGGCGAAAAAAGGAGGTGGTTCCAGACCAAGGGTGAGCGTCGTCGGCACTCTAATGTGTTTTCGATGCGCGTAAGCTCACGTAGACAGGCGCACGTATGGAGGGCAAGCCCGACCCACACGTGTGCACACGTACGCTCGCGCATAATGGCCCCGTCGATTCGCTATTGACTCGATTGCGATGCGCAAGTAGCCACGGGCATCCGAGAAATTTAATTCCGCGAAAGAGATTGTAAACAGAACGGACCGGCCAAAAAGGCAAAAAAAGTCGCGCACGAGAAGCGCGCCATCTTGGCTGCGCCCGGCCGAGGACACCGATTCGATGATTGATCCTCGGCTCGAAAAAAAGTGAACACAATTGGCCGTTAAAGCGCCGAAATTCATTTGGAACGCGACCATCTGGCGCATTATCATAATTGCGCTTGGCATAGGCAGACATCAATAATTCGCGAATTATGCGAAACGATTGCGAGGAACATTGAAGACGCGGGGATTTCCTTTCGTGCGTTAACGACGGAAGTAAATGGAATGTAAAAGGGGTAATGGCGGAAGGGAGGGCTGATATCACACGAAGGGGTACGAGTAGTCATATTCTTTCATAAGCCATAAAAGATGAAAGCCCGTCGATGATTTATGGATTATTACGTAAGAGCACGCAAGCCACCTTTTCATCTCTTTGGCTTCTCCAAGTTTTTGTCGAGGAGCAGAGACGCCGACGAAATTACTCGCGTGACAAGAGGACGACGTGTCGCGCCGATCGTCACGTAGCGCGATTCGGGAGTTTTTCGCGCTCTTTGTGGTTTCATTTTTTCCAGTGTCCCTTTGACAGTGGAAATTGCTTTGTTAAGTCGATCAAACAAAAGGCATTCATTACGTTCAAAAACATTTAATCTTCAATCCTCAATTACTCCAATAGCGTTAAAATATATTCATTCATAGATATGAAATACTGAAATTAATAAAAATCATCAAGTAAATGTTTTGAAACTGATCACTATCTAATACGTGATCTAAAAACGAGTAACGATGATAAAAATGATCTAATCATTGTTTCAGTAAAAGTGATTCAATTTGAGACATCATGTATAACAAGTGTCTTATTTTCTGTTACTTACTCAAATTGTCTTAATCTAAATCTCGAAATATCTAAATGAAACAATCCCAAAGACGCACTTTTTATAGTGCGCAGGTTTAGAGCAAAGTATCAATAGTCAGGAATTCGCGAAGGAACGGAAGATTAGAATTTGCTACCACTAATGACATAGAAAGTTGGAAAGGTGATTATCAGGGAGTTACGTTTGGCGATTGATTAAAGCTGCGGAAGGTTCGGGAAAGAAAGCTATATCAAGATCGTCGGTACAAAGTTAAATTCGGTCAGTATGCCTCGGTGACTACGAAATACGGTGAGTTGAATGGTTCATGACCTTGGCCCCGAAGTTGAGGCATGGGGTTAGCAAGGTAATTAAATGCCACGGATGGGGTTGTTCGCCATAATGGGTAGGTCGGAGACGAGAAGCGAAGGGAAATATCTGAGGGACGGAGTTAATTGCCGGCGCAAGGAGAAGCCGGAGCCTCGGCATCGAGATACGCCGAGTCGAGGATTAAGGTGCTCATCCAATATAATAACACCGAATATTACTTCGGCCGGAGTTGAGGCAATAAACGCGGCGCTTCCGGCCGCGCGCCAAGGTGAGCGACTGATTAAACGCGAACGAGCGGAAGAGCCGGTCGCAATTACAAGCGGATACTTAAAAAGTGCATTAGCGAGGCGGAAAGTGCGGCGCGAAAAGAAAGTCGGGCAAAAATCGAAAGTTCGCCGGGAGAACCACTGTAACGAAAGTAGCCCAGCTACAAATTAGCATCCGAGGATTGCCCTTGGCATTGGAGGCATTTCTCCTGCTCCCTCGGCTTCTTCGTTTGTTTCGCTCGCACCGGTGCGCTTCCCATTAACGGGCTCCCGCTCGCGCGCTTATAAAAGGACGCCGGCGTCTTTGAGGTCAAGTCAAGATAGGTCATGGTAGCGCGGAATAATGAGCGAGAAAAGTTAAACGGGAATATTTTTTAGCCGAGCGAGAGAAAATTACTCGGGTCTTGGCTCGCTCACGGCGAAGAATGCAAAAGAGGGATAACTACGGACAAGGACGGACTGCTCGGCCGGAGAACCCGCTGACGAAGACGCCCGAGCTGCGGACGACGAGCCCGGAGCAGGGCGTCATTTCGTTCCTCGGATGTCTTCCATTCATTACCGCCGGTTACCCTTAATGGAATCTTCGTGTCCTCATCGTTCCAGTGTCCCACAGACGCCACGCGACTGTAATTTCAGTTTTGCTCGACAACAAGGAGTTAGTAAGTATTCGCGCCGTGCTAACAAACTTGCTAAACGACGTTGCCAACCCTCTTGAGTTATCTTTTTAGTGTTTGTTCAACTTGACTAAATTTTCGAACATCGAACTCATAAACCTTCTATTTGCACTTGATAAACTTTTAGACTTTATTCATCTGATTTCGACAATCCAGTGAGCTAAGAGATGGTTGAATGTCTCAATTAAAAAATCAGTTAAATTAGTCATGTATAACTCAAGGCAGTGTTGGAATTTTAAGAGACTTTTTTAGATTGAAGATTAAAAAAAAAATGTTTCATTTGCAAAACATTAAAAGTGTTTCTTATGTCAAAAAGACAGATTAAAATGCGAAACACTCAAAAATGTTTTAAACGTGACTACAAAAGTGTTTCATCACTTTTTTTGGAGTGTTGAAAAATGACATTCATTAATTTTAATTTTAATATTGTTAATATAATAAAGTATTAGGGTGAAGGTTCTACATAGTGAAAGAATTTACACCAGTAAAAGAATATTCTATTAGAGGAACAAGGATGGACAATACAAATTAAATGGTTCTTTAACTGGTTCCAATTGTTAATCGTTCTTTCACTAGAGCCTTCACCCTACCTCTCTCTAAATACTCAATTGTCTGTTTCTGAAGAAACTATACATTCCTTAACAAGAGCGTAAAAATTCAGATTTCAGAGCTCAAAGACATTTCGTTGCTTGATTGTAAAGAAACTCGATCTTGGAGTACCATTGCGAAATGTGCTAATTGAACGTAATACTAGTAAGTCGCACATTAAAAGTACGTTCAGATTCGACATTTTTAAACATTTTCTGACTACTTTTAAGCTCAACACACAATTTTTGTCACACTTTTCGAATCGACAACCCGAAAGAAATGCACAAAATCTTATTAACTCTTCCAGTTGTAAGATACGAAACACGCAATCTTTGTTAAATTTGTTTAAAAAAATTTAGAAATCGAATTTTTTATCTTGAACATATGTAACCCTTTTATCTCTAAAGCCCTGTTTTCACAATTTATTAGGAAAATACTTTAATCCTTATTTTTGTCGTAATAAGTTCGATAAAATCGTACTATTTCAACAACTATAAACTTATAAAAATGCACAGCAATATAACTTAGAAGAATCTGCGCGAAGATATAGCAGCATTTTGTAGGAAGTCTTACCAGAGCTCACAGACATCGGCTCTGTTTGCACAAGGCAACCGACTACATTATGTCCCTACTTTGTTGTCTCCTCCTCCTTTTTATTCCCGAGATTTACGTCCCCATTGACTCTTTCTCGAACGCAATTAATATTTCACGGCTGCCGGCGTCTTGTCGAGGATTTTCAATTCCGCGCCTACTACAAACGAACGATTGCCGGCGCTACGCATTAACTGCGGATAAATAATAAATCGTTGCGTATCCTCGGCGATCGTCGATTAGAAAAATGTACATCGCGCGAAGCACGGCGATAATTCACGCGGGCGCGCTCGAGCGTTAACGTCGGCTGCGTTGGGTGCACCGAACTACCTGGCGTCCCGGCCAGGGGTTCGTCTACGCGAGCCTAGGCCTAAGACGGTAATTTATTCGGCAAGTCAGTTGCCATCGGAGTAACGTGAGAACCCGAGTGCCCGGCACGCCTGTCGGCTCCTTCTGTTGCCGTCTGCGTGTACGCTTTGCATTCGCCGCGCAAATAATCAATTCGTCGTTGCATGATTTTAGCGACAGATGTTTCGCGCTAATGCGGAATTTGAATAGATAATCGAATGGAAAACGTCAATCACGCCGCAGGATCGCGTCGAACATGGGAATATTTTTCACCGGAACCTACTTACAAATTCATCAGCTGATCCGGCGGAAATATTTTTACACCGCTTTATCCGGTCGTGCATTAGTTCTGAGCTGCGGATTGATAGAATATGTGTGAATTTATTTTCAACGATGGTGGTTATGGTTCTTCCTTTTATGGGGGACATTACATAAAATTACATACACCTTATATGTGTTTAGCTTTCCGAAATAATCGGTTAACTCCAGTTTTCAACATTTAGGAAACCGGTGAATTTTTCTTATTTGTTTGAATGCAAGCAAAGTTTACGTTTTAATTTTAGGATTTCAACATATGTTATTTTCTAACCACCGAATTTTTTCGAGTGATTTTTCATGTCTCATTTTTACACCGTTTCACCCTATGTTAAAAAAATTGAAATTACAAACACTTCCAAATTTATTTTTTGACAACAGAAATATGTCAATTGAAACACTTTTTTGGGGTAATATCGGAAATTTTCAATTTTAACAGAAAACGAACATATGGTTTCAATCTATCAGCAAGAAGTAACTTCATAATGCCGGATCCAATATTGGGATATTTCACTTTTGCATAAATCGAAACATTCTGAAATTTCACCATTAAAATATATAATAAATTGGTTTAAGATTATCTGCTCTAAACGTTCAAATGCTTTTTTCAATACACTAAAAACTACGATAACATAAAGTCTTGACTTAATTTGAAATAAATTTCACAAATCATGAAATTAGGATTATCCATTTAGAGTTTCGCTCTTATCGTCTTTGTTCATGTTTTTGTTACTATAATTTTTTGTAAAAAAGTCATTTTTAATTATTTTAATATTCTATGAAAAGAATATTAAAATAATTACAAAGGACGAAACAAACTATTTTTACTGAAAAAATAAGAAATATTTATGAAAAATGATCAGTTCTTGCAAAAAAACATGTTTAGAAAATGTCTATTATAATGGACAAATATACTCAAGGGGTTAAATCTAAAGATGCCTAGCTGTTTTAACTATTTCCTATAAGTATTTCTTTTTCCGACGTCGAACTGTTTACGTTCCCAGGGCTGAGACTTCCTCGTCGCGGATCGACGAACGCCATTCCCGCGAGCCACACCCGTGTCAGAGTTCAAACAGGCTGATAAATTGTCCTAAGTGGCAATAAAGCACCTCGGGCAAATATTACTGTTGTAATTACGGACTCGCAGCCGCTTACAACGGCGACCTGCTGAAACGCACCGCGCACGCTGCGCAAGGTCACACTTTTTTGCCACCAGTAGAACGACCGCTCGCTCTTTAATCGCTAATTATATGCGGCGGATTAGAAATATACCTTCCACCAGGCAATTAATGGATTAAATTCGCGATCGTTCAGATATAATAGAAGTGATCAAAGCTTTGACCAGGCGTGGCTTTCAGCCAACATTAGATAAAGGTCTGGTCTAAGTATTATGAATGTGTACAGCGGATCCTCGCTGCGCGCGACTGAGCCTAGTTCAAGGTTTGGTCATTCAGGTGTTCTTGCGGAAATGAAGAAGAAGCAGTAATCAATTGCAATGAATAAGTAAAAAGTGCTAAGATTTAAATTTATCAAGGTTAAGCAAGTGTCGACAAAATTAAAATTAATAGTATTTAAAAAAATCAATTATATAAATTATTTAACTAACCTTCCTGAACTTAACTTTTAATTTTTTTGATATACTGATTATAACTGCAATATTTTTCTACGTTGATAAATATTAGAAGTTATTTCTATTAGTAAATAATTAAAATAAATAAATATCTAACTAATGAACTAATAAAGATAATAAAGGTTTCCTATTGGATTGGTTCATATCGAAAAATAAGATTGCAGATTACCAATAATTGGGTTGAATTTAAAAAAAAATTGATCATAAACATTTTTTCCATGTATTACTAATATTATTTTTCTTTTTGTATTTTTTGTTTTCTACTTTTTGATTTTATCTTTTTAATCAATCAATAATCAACTTAACAACTAAATTTTACATGTTCTTAAACAACTTCAACTCGTCTGCAAATGAGTCTCATGAACAGAGAGGCGCTAATTACTTGATTACAGTTGTTCCACTCGAAGGGTACGCGAGCACGAGAAACGCAGCTTGTTTCCACTAGCATTGTACGTACGTAATATGGCGCAGCAGACTAGTCGCGAATAGCGGTCCTGCAAAATATTTGTTTTTCTTTCCGTTCGTTGGGCGTGAAGGAGGAAGAAAGCAAGCTCGCGCGTACGTAAAAGGACTGATGAAAAGAGGCACGACAACGCTGCCCAGGACGGTTGCCGGAAAAAGGAATATAAGATACGAAGTAGGAAGTTAGGGCGAAGTAAGGAAAACCGACACACGGGGTCGGGCAGATCAATGCCTGCCAGCCACCTCCGCTCAAGTTTTATACTCTTATCCCGGCGAAAATAACCATTGTTCCGTTTTTCAAAACTCGTGGAATTTAAAAAAGTATTAAACAGAAAAATTTTATTTTTTGTCCATTTATGTTATTTGAATAATTAATAGAAATATGAAAATGAAAACTTTTTTTACAAAAACTCGTTTTTGCAAATAAAATTTTAATTTAAATAGAAAATACTGCTAGTTAAAAATTTAACATTTTTTGTTTAAATTAAAAATTGCTTTGCTACTAATGAAATCGTTTATGATGATTTGAAACATGCGAATACCGGATACGAATTTTTACAAAAACCATTTTTTTTATTCTTTTAAAAATTCTAGTCTAGACAATTTTATCTCAAACATTAGATTTTTTGAAATTTAAAAAAAAAATTTCAAAACTTTGCTTTATATTACGTTTCTTAGATAAAATTAAGTTGTATTGTTTGATGCTACAAAAGTCTTCAAATCAAGACGAACCTTGCAAAATAGCACTTAATTAAAATATTAAAATATTTCGATTCAGAACAATTTTTTGTGCAGAATCATGCAAAACTACAGGACGCAAAGGCGACAATTGAATCTAAAAATTCAATCGCCAATAGCGAGTTTTCCCGTAACCATCCACTTTAGACCATTACTAAAATATTCGTCACCGACGAATCACTTAACGCCATTCGAAACAAGTAAATAAATTTGAGTTTGCGCGTAAAATAAATGCCGCTTTTTTTTGGCGGTCGCACATCTCGATGTATTCAATTTATGTATTTCCTCGAGAGAAAATAAAAATAAGGAAGATAACAAAATAAGCAATAATGAATAGCGAAATCGAATCGAAAGAAAAAAACGAAGGCGCACCGGGGGACGGCGCGAGATAGGAAATGAGAACTCGCTGACTGGTGCAATCTGTCGCGGGAGTTACTTGCGTGGCGCTGCCGCGTTTAAAACAAATTAATCTCGTTAGACCGAGCGGCTGCCTTGCAGCAATCGTACGCGCTGCGCCGGATTTCTACACCGACTCGCCGCCCTCACAGCGATGCTCCTGACCCTTAACGACGTTTCCTCGTCCAAGAACAAGACGATGCGGACTGTCGGCAAACCGTTCGCTTATGTTTTCGTTGGGCTGAAAAAAAATTTGCTGGGTTTTTCCGCGCTGGTTCTGTAAAATTTGTTAAAACTATCATTAGTTAATTTCCTAAAACGATCATTCTGAAAACCGTAGCTACAAAGTGTCTTAATTGGAGACGTCGGTGTCTTTATTTCAAACACCAAATGTCTTATTTTGAGACACTAACGTCTTAATTTAAGACACATTTTTAGCACCAGTTTTAGAGTGATCATTCGTGTCGTTAGATTAAATTTGATGAGTAAATCGGAAAAAGTACGATGTTGACGATAACATAACAATTGTTGTGGAGCCAAATTTCAAATTTTTTAACAAAGAATGTTTATCTAAAAACTATTTCTTTTTCAATTATTATCTACTTTTTCGGTTTCAAAAACTACACATCTTAATTTTCAAAAAAAGATGTCTCTAAATTAGACAGTAAAAACTGCGATCTGAATTTCAGTATATTTTTTTTAATTTAAGAATTTACAAAATTTTAGTTTTCAGAGTTATAAATTGACTGAAATTCCGATTTTGAGACAGTTTTTACTCTGTAGATGAGTGCAAAATAAAAAGCCACTTTAACCACGATTTTGAGTAGTAACTTACAGGATGCCGCTTTTACAACAAATTCGTGGCATACTCTACCAAAGTGCAACAATTGCAAGGATATGATGAGATTAATACTTAGTCTACAAATGTTTCAATCTCAAAAAAATAAAAAAACATACATTTCTTTTTTTCCATTCTTCTAATGGATTTTAAATAATATCCAAAGATTATTTTTCTTATCATCGACGTCGACTGAGATATTTGAAGTATCATTCGAGCAACAGAAATACTTTTACTGTTTCAAATTGTAAAGCATCATCATATTTCATATTAATAATGTTACAATAATACGATTGATTGTATAAACAGCTATTTTTACCAATTTAAATGGACCACGAAGAAAAGGACTACAAAAAGTTTGTAAATGACTGCTTTACGATATTATTACTTATTTCTGACATTCTTATTCTATACCTATCAAAGGTCTTACGTATTAACCTAAAAAGAAATTATATGAACGTGGTGAATGACAAAAACTTGAGAATAGTGAAATTTTCACTCATTAAGTGAACAGTTCAACATTTACCAGACATCGATGCCCCAGGCGAAGAACATCACATTTGAAAACTTACGTGAAAGAATCCACGTTTCACAATTCACGTGAAAATCCTCTTGTTTCAAAATTTACGTGGAGTATCTCATATT
>JABFPQ010000652.1:0-10665 GCA_022817265.1 Masnerella sp. ZL-2020
CTCCGTCCAGGTACTGTGTCAAAACGGCCCCCAGTCCAACCGTGCTGGCGTTTGTCTGCACAACGAATGGAACTGAGAAGTCGGGGCAAGTTAGAACAATAGCAGTGGACAAGATAGTTTTAATCTCATTGAAAGCGTCGACTTGTTCTCCAGACCACTGGTATCCACAATCGGACCTCAATAACCGGGTAATGGGTTCGGCTACGGAAGCCAAATTTGGAATGAATCTCCTGTACCAAGAGATCATTCCCAAAAAGCTTCGAATCTGTTTGATGTTTTTGGGAATTGGATATTGCAGAATAGGTTCAACCTTCTCTAAATTTACATGAATCCCCTCCTCATCTATAATAAATCCCAAATATTTCACCCTTGAACAACAGAAGTGGCTATTTTCCGTGTTTATCGTTAATCCGGCTTTCCGAATGCGCTTAAGAACCTCCTGTAAATAAACCAAATGAGTTTCAAACGATTCAGAAATAATCATTATGTCATCAAGGTAACAAAATACATGGGGTGCCATATCAGCGCCAATTAATCCATCTATGAGACGCTGAAAAGTGGCAGGGGCATTCGTTAATCCGTAGGGCATTCGTTGAAATTGGAATAACCCTTTACCATCTACTGCGAAGGCTGTTATCGCCTTACTATTCAATTCCATGGGTATCTGATAATATGCTTGACTTAGGTCAATAGTGGAGATGTATTTTGCCTTTCGTAGTCTATCTAAAATACCTTCTATTCTAGGAATTGGGTAGGCATCTTTACGTGTTATTTTGTTTACTTCTCTATAATCCAAACAGAATCGATATTTGTTGTCAGTTTTCTTTACCATTACTATCGGTGATGACCACTCGCTCGCCGATGGTTCGATCACTCCCAATTTAAGCATTTCATCCACTTCATGGCATATATGGGAATAAACCTTTGGGGATACTCTGCGAAACTTTTGTTTGATGGGTGGATTGTCGCCAACATCGATTTTATGTTCCGTCAGATGGGTCACTGATAACTTCTCTCCAGGTTCTGGTATTTCAGCCCTCAACAACTCGTTCAGCCTATCTCGTTGTGAGTCGGAAGGGACTAATATCCCGCAGCACTCCTCAACCTCAGAATCCTTGGATAAGTCGAGAAACTCGTACATCCGAGTCTCATCACCTGAAAAATGCCAAGACGGTAAAGAAAAGTCGATCTGAATTTTGAACAATGTCAGAAAGTCCAAACCGACAATGCACTTCGCTGGAAGATTCTCAAGAACGCAGACAGGGATCACGGCACACCGGTCCTTTACCAAGAATGGGATTTGAACTTCCCGGCTACACACCTCCATCTGGCCATTTCCAATCTAACACTCAATTGCGTAGTTCTCACGGGGAATTTATACTCAATAAATGATGATATAAGGTCCTCACTGATGAACGTTCGCGTTGCGCCTGAGTCCACCATAGCATTCAATTTTCTATCGAAAACTGAAACTTTCATGATCAATGCCGACATACCCAGAGTCCCAGCAGCGACTGTCACTTCCTCATTATCATCCACTAATGGCCTTTCCGATTCCACGAGGTTTGAATCCTGTTGATTATGTAAGGTCAAATCGTAATCCAATGCTCCAAGCTTAGCCAAGGCGTCTGCCCGTTCATTGCCATAATCTCCTGTGTGCCCTTTCACGTGAACCCACTGAACCTCTTCGAAGGAGGCCAAACTTTCAAGCATGCGTTGTAACTCTTTTTCATTCTTGAGTTCTCGTTTAGATGCACCTTTCCAACCCTGGGCTTGCCATTTGGGGATCCATTCCTCGACACACCTGATCAAAAACTTGGAATCCGTGTGGAAACGTGCTCTAGATATACCCATAGATCTCAGTTTGTCAGCAGCTATTATAATAGCTTCAATTTCTGCATAGTTATTTGTTTTACCATTATAAACCGGAATGGAAACGTTATGCGGGTAGTGATCTCCAAAATATACTCCTATCCCCACACGGGCCTCGGCAGTACCGTTCGCTAGACAACATCCATCTGTCCACACATTCATAAACCCATTTTCATCCAAAAATCCATCAGGAGATTGATCGTTATCATACCAATTTGTCTCGCCAGGATGTTCCCGTGACCCTGGACTATCTTCTATTTCCAGGGGAACCAGCTCAGTCCAATTCACTGGCTCCGTGTGAAGTTTTTTTCAGAGTTTGGGCTGGTCGCTTTAGTAACGTCCGGTTTACCACAACGGTAGCAAAATATTCTTCGAGTCACTGGGCACTCCCTGAAGAAATGGTTAGTCGCCCCACAGTTCCAACAAATGGTCTTGCCAGATTCTTCATGTTCCGCACGAGACTGGGTGGGTAATCTACCTTCAGTTTTCGACTGGGAAGAATTTGTGGAGCTATCTACCTGATCATCCGTCACTCCAGCTCTGACCACGACTTTGGAAATTGGTGTCGACTTTACCTGAGATTTCTTTGAGGACTTTGACTTATTCTGTATCTGGGCAGCACAAATGGTAGGGGAAGAAGAGGGTATTTGATTCTCCACAAATCCATCCTCTGACCAGGCTTTAGTGCTCGCGGCGGCGACCATCATTTTCGTTTTCTGGAGTTTTGGGGGGTGGTATGCAAGCTCGGCGTCAAGCGATCTCTCCGGTGGAGGAGGTGGACGAAATCCCCTAGTAGATAAATAGGCCTCCTCGCATTGTACCGCAATGTGTTCTAGTTGATCGTAACTTGTAATATCCTCTACCCTGAAATACAATCTCAGTCGTGGTAACATGTTACGGTACGCGCAATCAATCATTTGCCACTCACACCACCGAGGAACTGCTCTACCCATTAATACGTGAAGACACGTCAGGAAATCAGCCACAGATTCCCTATCACCCTGAGTACGATTCAGTATCTCTCTCTGCAGAGCGAACTGGTAATCCTGTTTTATAAATCGATTCCGAAAAGCAATTACAAAATCCTCGAATCGGGACCACTGTGCACGCTTATCCCGAAACCAAGCCAAGGCTATCCCTGAAAGAAAAAAAGGTAAGCAAGAAAGTAAGTCGGCGTCATCAATGGGCATCAATTGTCGACCCTCCTGTAAACGACAAATATACGATTCGGCATTTTCATGCCCTGAAAAATGGATATTCCATTTCCGCATCACGTCACATACCGAGACCAGATTTCGAGTTACTGGGGGACGAGGCGTCCAAGATGGTCTAGGTCCCATCCCTGAACGCGAGGAATTAGAAAAAAATGCATCCCGATCACGACGAACAATATTTCTCACCGGGTTAATGCCCCCATTACGTCTCAAATTTGAAAGGTTACCATCCACCTGATATGCCATGCGAGGACCCATTCCACCAATAATACCAGGTATCTTCCTGTCCGGCATTCCTTGTTGTTCATCTGGCTCCATCAGGTAGGACTCATAAAACTCTGGGGCAATCTCATCTTCGTCAGGGTCATTCTCCAAATCCTCTTCAGGTCCAATTTCTCGAATTCTACCACCAATCGGCATTGCCACAGATGACCTTCGGTGGACCATTCTCGTGCTCCGATATTCAGGGGTGGGAGGCAATGGCCCCATCGCATTTACTTGATCAGGGTTTTCCTGTCCTCCTCCGCCTTCCGGATTCTCTGTCAGGGTTGTCCTTGATCCTCTATTGTTGTCTACCTGATCGGATGGTACTTGATTTGGATCGTCAAACTCGAACAGACTTTGGTCTCCCTGAGAGCTCTTCGATACCCGAGGAATCGGCCCGAATGATATAGGATCAGCTTTCCATGATTTTAAAAGCCGTGTCCTCATAACATGTATAATACCATTGGTTGGCAGGTTTCTGACACTCAGTTCTTGGATCAACTCCTCACGTCCCAGCAAAAGCAGCCACAACGTTAAATCTTGGTGTGAAGTCATGATCTCAAAATTATAGAAATAAAAAAAAAATAAATAAAAAAGAACCAGAAAAGCTTACTCCAGACGAAAATAACCTATAATATTTAACCCTATAACACGACAAGCATAAAGGTTTCAAACAAATTATCTGTTTATCCAAAACTGCCAAATAATATTAAATAGTCAATAATCACTCGACAAATATAACTATGTTCCGAAAATAGTAATCAAATGTCAAAGGTTTGTTTCACAATTCATAAATAGAATAAATACCCAATTAATATAATGTCAAATTTCAGCACTCTGATACCATTTCATTTTATTTCAAAAAGAAATCTTTATTCAAAATAAAGTAAATTTGAGGAAGGAAGATTTAACCAAAACACAATAAATATAAATACAATCAGCGACCTGTCATTATATCCAACGTAATATCAAACGCAAACTAGAGTATCATATAATTTATTAATCATCATAATTTATTTAATAAAATGCATTAAAATTGCAATTAGTTTGTATTTAAAACGAAATCTGTTTTGTTTTCTTTTATCAGAAAAATCCACAGCCAACCCAACCAGATGCTAAACCACATTGGTCCAACCAAAATGACATGTAATATAATTATAATTAAATATTTAAAATCATCAAGTGAAAACATTGAATTAAATCTAACCTAATAGTAAAGATTCAAAACAAACCATTTTATCTCAAAAGAGAATAAATTGGACGCAATTCAAAACAATCATTCAGTTGTAAACGTAAAAAAAAAATGTAAACAACATTCCATAGAAAGATTTTACTAATTTTGTATCGTTCAAAGATAACTTTTAACCACATTAACTTATGAATTTAAAATATCATTGTTAGACAATAAGTTCAGCATCTTAATTTCATTGGCCGTGCCAATTTCTCATTAACTGACTTGAAAAAAACGAATAAAACCAATACCTGAATGTAAACAAAGAATTCTCCCGATCAGATCGTGTGAAATTGTAAAAATACCCAACAATTGGGTTTTCAGATAATCGACTGGTCAATGCAATGTAATCTAATGCACGCTTATTCCACAATCAATCCTCGATTGCAATCCAAACGCCGTCAGAAATAGTTAGAACAAGAATTACAAACGCCGACCAGATCAAACCACGACGGCCGGCAGTCAAAAACACTCCGTGTCGTCTACTCATGCGCGCGCGTAAAACCGAACAGGCATTAATATTAGTCAAGAATATGAACAATAAATTGTAAAATTACATTAAATACACACACACAACTAATTTAGCATCACATAAAGAAAAGAGAACTTTTTTTTTTCAATCAATATAAAGAAAACTATTTCTCACAATTTCAATGATTATATTGTTAACGAATTTAAAGGAATCCTGGCAGGATCGCCATTTGTAACGTTACAATATTTGATTAACGTCCACTTCGCCACGTTTGGAGTATTATATATATCACAAACAAAAGTTTTTCATGTGTTGTAAATTAAAATCCCCACATAATATTTAAAAACTTCCCAATTTCAGCTAACAATAATCTAATAAATAAATCTTTATATCAGGATCGCCATCTTTTGCAAATCAAAAGAATTTTCACTAAATATCAAACCCAACGACATCAATAATTTAACCAAATAATTCCCCGTACAAAATATACCTCCAAACGTGTAACGGAATTTGAATAAGGCCACAACGGAACTGACAAACGGAAGACTCAGATAAGGATTCCTTGTTTAAAATCATGAACACTACAATCTCATTAATTTGGTCCTTTTATTTCCTCCAATAATTCTCAATTACAAATAAAAAGACAGGACTGTTTCTTTTTCTAATGGGTTATTCCCACGATAAATCAGCCGAACTGCTCATTATAATTGTTATACTTTAGCAGTTTGTATATACAAAATCAATAAATATTTAAGATAATTTACAAATAAGAAAATTATTTGGTTCTGCTGACCTATTCCCTGATGACTTAATGGGATTAACCGCGATTTGAATTTTAACGGCCATTCACACAAACAAACTCGCTTTTTCGTCCCCAAACAAAATCAAAATTTAACTAATAACATATCAAATACCCAAATCGCATTTGAAATCCCAATAACCAGAAAACAAAGTTCTTCATATCACTGTTCTAAGTTCAAAAAAAATTTTCTATTTAAATCCGATTCAAATGGGAATTCCCTGTATCACAATCGGCTATTCGCTGAGAATCGGCATTCACCGCAACAATTCCCCGAAAAGCACCATGACCAGCCAGAACGCTCATCAGAAGCGGACGCATAAAATCTCAAAAAAAAACTACTGGAACAAACTCACAATAAATAACATATAGAATTTTTGGAGTTTCCCCTGCTGGTGGATTGCACGGGTTTCGGCCTAGTCGGGGCAGCAGAACCTCACAATGCTCCCTCGCGCGCGGCTCGTCGAGAAGAGGGAGAGCTCCCGCTCTCTTTCCATGCGTGACCCACAGTTTCGGCTGCCCCACCGCGCACCACTTCGTCTCCTCCCTCCAACAACACCCACGCTACTCTTCGACGCTCCGGCGCCAATTTCAAATCATGCCCATCGAACTTTCGCCCTCGACCATGGATATCAGCTCGTTTTCCTCCTCGAAGAGATGAATGCCCTCGCTGAAAATACCCAAATGCCCGCCAAGCGACGGCTCACTCGGGATCAGCGACAGACTTTTGATGGAAACTGGCAGACTTTCAAAGCAATTGATGCTCGACCAGCATCCCAGGAATCTCTCTTTGCACCAGCCATGGAGGGGTTTCGATACCGCTGAATGTCTCTCAGATTGGTGAGGTAGGCCACAGCAAGCGGGCAGCAACGTCCTCTCCGATTCACTTTCGGTGCTTGGGACCTTTCAACCAGATGGAAGCAGTTGGTCGATTAGGTCGTGGCAGGATTGGTCTTTCTGATGGTGAATTGTAGGTGCGCGCGGCGAGTTGGAGTTTAGAGACTCGGTAGATTCCGGTGGGACTGCATTCCCTTGTGAAAAATGCGATACAAGGAATTCCCCAAGTGGATGGTGGATGTTGTTCTTTTTCCCTCCAACGTCCCTCGCTGCGTGCAACCACCAGCAAGGTCACTCGGTTTTAATCGCTGTAGAATCACAACAAAAAATCAATAAAGTTGTTCCAAAAAAAAAAACGCAAGAATTTAATAACGTTAAATTTTTACATTCTCACTCTTCACACAACCGTGTAGCTCAACTAACCAAATATTCCCTAAGAAAAAAAACAAAATCAAATACTACACACAATCAAATTATTATAATCACAATTCATGTTTCTCAAGTAATGCGACCAGGCCGAAAGCTTACTCTTTTCACACGCATTTTCCAGACTTGCCAAAAAGGCAACGTCACAATCCATACCCCCCCAGTAAGGTCGACTCCAAAAAAAAATTTCGATTTCTTTCTGAAAAGATTAGGTTTTGTGTTTCTTTGGTTTGTTCCATCAATGACTCTAGCGTTTTTCAAATGCGACTTTCCATCAAATAGCATAAAATAAATTTACAAAAATCCAGTAATGTTATGAAACTTCAAACGTTTATAATTCTCGAAATCCCAATTAGTCTCAGTCTCTCAGCGAGAACCAGAAAACATATCACATTATTTACGACCATTATCCTATTTCTCTTTTCTTGATGCTCTGAATAATATAAAAAAATTATAAAATTTCCGTACTTTCAGTTACAAGATAACGCAAGACAAAAAAAACGGACTGACATTACAAACCAAAAAGTTGGGAATTCCCAAAAAAATAAACTCATATTTAACTCGTGTTGGTGCGATAGTGACCGTTCGAAAGCAGCTTGTCGGCTTCCCCTACTTTATTTCACGATTTTAAGATAATTTTGGGAATCAACCCGAACGTTCACCGTTCCCACAACGTTAACTCGGGTTCGTGGGGTCGTAATTGCCCAAACGCGGATGTACTGCGCCCCTGCGGTTTCAAAGAAATTCAACTCACGAAAAAGAGAAATGCTCCACGAATAATTGTCGGTAATCTCTCTTTCGGTCAGTCCTATCTTGCTCTACCAATTACATTTCACGTCCAAAAGAAAATACTCAATACTCGTCAATTACGAAAATAAAACAACTTTATTCATAATGTTTAATCAGACTTATTACAAGTCCTCTACACAAGTTCTTTCTTTACTCATTACAGGTCAGTTATACAAGTAAAAGAACATTTCAGGACTTAGAGTGAAGTCACGTCGTTACAAACTTAGAAAATAAACTAGATAATTCCCAAAAAAAAAATTTTAAATGGACTCGACGACGTGTACAACTAAACTATTCCGTTTAATCTATAACATCCAAAAGGGGTTTCGCAAAAAAAAATGTCAACTCCTTTATTTTGATTTAATCTCCCTTTATCAACTACTCTGGGTCGATCTATACTCCAGGTTTAGTTTCTGGTCTACTGAGGTGTTCAGGCCAGATATCTCTCACTACATCCCGGGCAAGTGCGGATGGTTGCGCCATTCAACCCACAACCATAGCAGAAAACGGACGAACGGGTATGACGGAGGGGACAGTCTCTAAATTTGTGGTCCCGTTTGTAGCAAATGAAGCATCCCCGAATGGTTACCCACAATCGAGCCCCAGGTTCTTCTGAACCACCAGCTCGAAAAAGCTTCATTGATTTGGGTGGATTTTTAGTGTCCTGCTCCTTTTCTACGATCCCTGGCTGATTATTTTCCCCAATATCTTTTCCAGGTGTAGCTTTTTCGTCCGTTTCTCGATTAGCCTGGATCTCTTCCCCGATCTCGGGCTGATCATTCCCCTCAATATCCTGTCCTGGCGTAGCTTCTTCGTCCGTTTCTTGATTGGCCTGAACCTTTTCGCTCTCGTTTAGGGTTGCCACCTCGAGATAATATTGGTCGTGCGCTTTCACGGCCCTGAAAAATACTTCTTTGAAGCCTGGAGTTTTTTTCAGGAATTCCAGCACCTCGGATTCAAAAGGGGCGAAATGAGGCAGCCAATTAAATTCTGCGTTGGACATGATGACTCAATAAATCTACAAACAAAATTATCATTCAGGATCATGTATATTTCTTTTCAAATCGGATATAGATACTCTAGTTTTGCGTTTAGTCGCGAGATCGACAATATCGTAAACGTTATGGGATACTATAGAAACTATTCGGCATGGACCCACGTATTTAGGAGCCAGCTTGGCAGAGAAACCCTTTTCGGCCGAGGATAATACACGATTTTTACAATACACCAAATCCCCAATTGAAAATTTAACTACTCTTCTCCTCAAATTATACCTGGCAGCTTGACGCTCATGCGCGTCTCGTACATTAGCTACAATCATTTTGCGCCAACCATCGATTTTCTCCATTCTGTCTCTCCAAGCACGGACACCGACATTTGACGATGCCTCAACTACTTCGACATCCGACCGCAGCTGATTTTCAGCGATCAATTCCCTGCCAAAATTAACGAAGGCTGGGGTTGCTTGTAGACTGGTGTGGTAGGCCGTATTATATGCAAATCTGAAATCTGTCAGGTGCAGGTCCCAATCTCTATGATTCTCTCCGATAAAAGCTATGATCATTCCCTTCATACTCCGGTTAACTCGCTCCACCGGGTTTGCTCTAGGTGTATATATAGGTGTTCTAATATGCCTTATGCCCTTACCGGATGTCAATGCAGCTATAGATGTATTTACAAATTCTGTGCCATTGTCGGTCAACAGCCTAGCAGGCGTACCCCATCGATTAACAACCAGATCGGTAATGGCAGTCGCTATCTTTTTACCCGTAGCTTGTCTAAGTGGGCATAACTCGATCCACCTAGAGAATAAATCTTGGATCACCAATAGATATGAGTTACCGGATCGACTTCTGGGCATGGGACCAACAATATCTGCGGCCACGATGGACCAAGGTTGATCAAATGAACGCCAAGACATGAGTCCCACTTGACCTTGCTGGTCGGCCTTAGATTTTTGGCAAGTTTCACAGCGTTGTATATAGGAGGCTATTATTCTAAACATGTTTGGCCAATAATACAATTGCGATACCCGAGAGAAGGTTTTTTCTATTCCCATATGTCCTGCCTGTGGTAAGTCATGGGACTGGGATATGATTTCGGGGTATAATTTTTGGGGTACCACCAATTTCCATGCATTCATATCCGGTACGAGTTGTTCAACCATTGGATTCGGTCGATGATGATATAACAGTCCTCCGCTGATCTTCCAATCCGGATTTTTATCTGGGAATTTCTGTACCTCAGCCAACCGCCGATTATACCATCTATCACTAGGATCTGAAAAGTCGCCAGAAGAATACGATTTCTCTATATCAACGTTATTCAAGGCTGTTCCGCCTGCCTCCGCCAAAGCTTGGGGTACTCTTGTAGATATATCTTTCCTACGCACGATGTCAAAATTATATCCCTGCAATTCGACAATCCACCTCGCCAGTCTTCCAGTTGGTTCCTTTAATTTATACAACCAATTCAAGCTTGGGCCATCCGTAGCCACTGAAAATGTGTACCCCTCTAAATATGGTCTAAACTTTTTCAATGCCCATATCACTGCTAAACACTCTCGCTCTGTCGAAGTCCATTTCCTCTCGTCCGTCGAAAGTGATCGACTGGCGAATGCAATTACTTTCTCAACTCCGTCCAGGTACTGTGTCAAAACGGCCCCCAGTCCAACCGTGCTGGCGTTTGTCTGCACAACGAATGGAACTGAGAAGTCGGGGCAAGTTAGAACAATAGCAGTGGACAAGATAGTTTTAATCTC
>JABFPQ010000653.1:0-10665 GCA_022817265.1 Masnerella sp. ZL-2020
ATATAGCTAGCCGTCCACATTCTAATGTCAATGAACAAAGTTTGAATTCTCGTCTTCTATCTGAATGTAGCGAGAAAGACTTGCCAGAATCAAATAACGAGAAGATGAAAGCTGAAGACGAGCAAGTTGAAATGAATGACGATCAAGAGCACAATGTTACTCAGGAGCCTTTGGATAAGCAAGTTGAAATGAATGACGATCAAGAGCACAATGTTACTCAGGAGCCTTTGGATAAGAAACAAAAACGTCCTAGTAGTCCAGTTATAGCCTCGTCCAAAAAACTAAAGTTCTTGCAGAAACGTCAGGTGAGTGACGCGTGCAAACTGAACCTCGAAAAGGTGATAACACTACAAACGCCGCAGTGTTTCAAGCCACTGGAGCCAAAGAACTATCTGGAGTCCACCAGAGAAATCTTTAATGAATCGTCAGCTAAGATCTGCAAATTGGACAACAGTGTGTCAACGATTTCCATGAACACATCGCTAAGTCAGGAAACGTCGCCAATAGATGGTGTAAAGGTTACCAGGAAAAGCAAGAGTTCTATGGTTCTGAAGACGGAGACCCTAATGAGCAAACTAGAAAGGCACCCGGAATTTGACAAAATTGAAAAATACGCTAGAAGTACTCACATCAGAACGGGTAGAGTGGCGAAACCAAAGAGGAACTCTTACTCGACCAAGTATAAGATAGCTAAGGAAGAAAAATTCGATGGTATTCAAAAGAAGATGGAATCGAGCGAGGTGGGCAACATGCCTTCTATTGTTGAAAACTTTTTGGGCGTCGCGCTTGGGAGTGAGAAGGATAACTACGAAACAACGGTCGCAGATGATACTATGCATACCCAGGATGCTAACCTAACCGATAGTAACTTGTTCACGCCTGATGAAACCGAGGAAAACAATTTGGAAACCGAAGCTCGTGAAAATATGAAACGGTCCATCAGCAACTTAACATTGAGCGCAAAAGCTCTTCTGAAGTCGGCTGCTTCTCATATTAAGAAGGTGAGTAAAATTGTCTTGAAATTGTCTGATACTATGCACTTTTTCTAACCAAATTAAGAGAATGCAAAACTAAGTTGAAATCAATCCTTAAGGTGTAAATGCCCATATTTAATTGATTATTATAGTTTCCTTACATAACTATTATTTCATAAAAGTTTACAAATTAAAATGATCTTTCATGTGATTGATTTTGGTTTCTTATTTATTATCTCTTTTCTCTCATTTTCACCCCATTTCACCATATATGATTCTGATTGACTTTTTCCTATTTTCAGAAGAAGAAATCGGAGGACAAAAGAATGCGTGCGCTACCACTGGAAATGACCGTTTTACTTGATAGTATAAGTAAGCAGCAATTAATGATCCAGCAAGCCAGCAAAGCCCTTAAAATGTGCTACACGTTCAAAGAGTTCGAGAATAGCGAAGAACACGTTGAATCCGAGAGAATCCTGCTTCTGGCTCATCTGAGAAAACAAGCTGCACTTGATGCTATTCACAAATACGAGCAAAACGAAGACGAATTAGTCGAACCTGAATGCCAGGGAGAAGCGGTACTAGAAAATATAGTTTTGCCACTAAACAACAACGTTGAAAAGCAGGACAAAAACAAACATAACTCGAAACATGAAACTGTCGAATGGTACTTGGTCGTGGTAAGTCATGGGCTGACTGTGCTGGGTAGTCAACCTGTAATGTGCAACAAAAATAGCACGGAAATCGTCATTCGCGAACCATTTCTTATACCAAAACTGAACCGAGATTTCACTATTAAGTTTGAAATTTATCGTCTAAAATTGAAAAAGAAGGGTGATATCTCACATGAACTGAAGTATCACATTCGCGGCAATTACAGCTTGGCAGACGCCTGGTATAAGGCCATTTCTAAACTGACACATAGAGCGACTTCCTCGAAATCAAGCAAAATGCGATTAATGAAAGTCTTTGAAAGTTCATTCATGTATGTTGGTCATCTTGAATTGACCATCAATGACTTGTCAGCGTCTTCCCCTTGGACCCTAAAAGACGTAAGTTGAATAACTACATATTTTCTTTTTAAATAATAATTTGTTAAAACAAAATATAACATTTTATATTATACATTACAGGCACATCCCGCTCTGGACGGTACGTTGAAGATGTCCTTTCTGCTCAAAGAAAAATTTGAAGAGCTAACCGAAACCAACCACGGATTTTTGACACACGGCACGGATTTAAATGGATACACCGTTTGGAATCGCAGATGGTGTGTTCTGGAGGGGCATATACTGAAATTCTGGGACTATCCTACAGAAGATCCAAACCATAAACCAATCATGACGTTAGACCTGATGCATTGCAAAAACAACAAGGTTGGGATTGTAGATAGGGAACTGTGCGCAAAACCAAGAACGATAATGCTGGAGCTAACGCAAACAAAAAATATAAATGATTTAGAAAATTCTAATGACTCAAATATGAAAGAACAGAGGTAAATAAACTTTTCAGTGCATAATAATAATAATAATAATAATCTCTTGATAAATATTAAAAATAAACGTTTTCTTTCAACAGAAACTTCCTGACGCTGGATACAAATCGAGATTTGGATGAATGGCTCACAAAGGTTAACAAGGTACTTCAAGCGTTGGAAAACTGGATCGTCAAACACTGAAGATTCAAATTTATTGTTCGTTAATATTTAAGCATTATTTGTGGGAGTGTAATATAAGATACCACAAAGGTATATGTAAATTATTGTACATATAATATTATTAAAAAATACGCGTAATGTAACGAGTATACAGTAAGCGATTGTAATATGCAACTTTTAGATGTAATTGGTCAATTATTTTTCATATTTTGTCATTATTATTGTACGTTATTGCAAATCTAAACTTTTTACTTATTGATCAATAAGAAAAGGTAATGATTGCATCGAAATAATTTACCAAATAGTCTAAATGATTAACATTCGCTAGTCACAAAAAATCGTGACTCGTATTTTAAGTTATAAGCAATTTCAAAAAAACCAATTGAGACAACCGAGTGCATTAAATATTTTGGGCAATAATTAATTTTTATTCTTTTATAAAATTGATTAATTTCTATAAAAGAATCACAATTTATCTTATTAACAGTGTTCATTGATTATATTATTTATATACTATTGTCATGTTAAATTCAGCTTCAATCTGTCAGGTGAATTTTTTAGAGCTTAAATGTTTCGTAAGTCGAATTTTATATTTACATTGTTAATTTAAATCAAATTGTCAAAACTTTTTGGTACTCTAGCAATCCGATCATGTAAATGTTTTAATCAATTGTGTTTTCTATAGAAACTCGTGAAATTTTTATTTAACGTTCATATTATTATTATAATTATCGTGTTATTTGTTTTTCGTCAGCTAAATTTCGATTTTATACATACAAGTTGTTCAATTGCAATTGATTTTTGAACTGTACTTGGAAGAAATTGCTCGTAATTCATTGTAAGATAAATTAATTCACTTACATTGATAATAAATCTTTTGTCACTATATGAATTTGAGTATTTTATGGAAATCCCTTTACAAAATTTGTAGATACAAAATTTATATTTTATAAACTAATCACAACATGATACAAATTTATTTCATCATTTTATTTTCATTAGTATGTTTATATAAAAATATATGTCCTACATGTGTAAAAATATAACTTAATAGAAATATGTATTATTGTGTAAAGTTTTCAGTCACCATTATAAAATCTTTCTTATCAGAACTTAGAAAATATATATATATAAATTATATAATAAACTTTGAAATATAAAAATACAAATGAACACTTTTACTTTTTTAATCCAATTATCTCTATAATATCATAATTTGATATGTTATATGTTCAATCAATCAAACAAACAGGCAAACAATGAACCTGTATTATGATATTATACAGATCAAATAACATTCCAACAATAATAATTAAAAAAGTATTTAAATTTTACTTAACAAATTCATAGCTTCTTGCTTTGCATTATGATCTTCATCATTTCTGGCTGTGTATTCTGAAGCACTTTTTAAATACTTCATAGCCTCTTCTTTATTTTGCAACCGAAGATACGTTTTACCTAACATAAGAAGATTATAACTGTAAAACATTGGCTCTATCGACTCGGCATGTTGAAAATAGTTTAATGCTTCATCATAACTTGATTCTGGTGGAGTTGCAAAAAGCGCAGCAGCAATTTTTCTCTGGTACCAAGTTAATTCAGCGACTGAAAAGCACCATTGCCCAAGCATGTAAAACATCGTGGCATCTTTTGGATTTAACTCTGTTGCTTTCTGTAAAAATAACACAATCCTAATAATTCAGTTTAACGCTAAATTACAAAAAAGTATTTTTTAAATTTAACTTACAATCAAATGATTTTTTACGTTTTCTAATTGTTTAATTCTTTCTTTCATTCCTGTAAATTCACTCTTTTTATCAAGCAAAACAGCCATCCATTTATGGATTGCAAAATGATTAGATTCTATTTCCATTGCTTTGCTTATAATTTCAAATCCTTCATTAATCAATTTTTTTGCCTCAACCTCACTTGCAGTTTCTGACATTTTATAAAGTGCTCGAGACAATCTCCATAATATTTCAATTTCTTTTGTGTCCTACAATGTACATTGTATTAATGTAATCCTTGCAATGTAATAACTAAAATTTCAACATAAATTAATAAGATATATTAAGACCTATAGTTACAGACCTTATATGTATATAATAATTCATAAATATCTCTATATTTGCCTTCATCAAACAAGGCATCTGCTTTAGCCAATAATACTTCTTTTTTAGTTAAATTTGAGTCTTCTTGCGAACTCCAAATACCTGCAGCTAAAACCGCTCCTTTGATTGCATATCTTTGTGGTATTGAAAAAGTTCTATTAACCTACATAAAAATAAAATATTATAGTTAATTACAACCAAGAAAAACAATAAAGCTGATTAATAAAAATTAAAATTACTATTGTATTCAGTAGTATGATTCTACTACTTACTTTTCTATACACAGTTGTGATGAACAATCTTGTAGTTTTTTGGTAGATCTTATTATTGTATTTAATTAGTCGGGCAAACCTTGAAAACATTTTGGTGCTAGGAAAACTTGTATTCTGCAAATAAAGAAATTATTCTAACCTCTTAATTAGAATATTTATGTATTTTCATCTTTTTTATTGTATTTTTTTACTTTGCCATTATTGATGCTACATCATGCATTTTGATTACGTATCAATCAACGAAAGAAAATATGAATGCATTTAAATCTAAAATAAGATTTGCAAATTTGCATTAAAACAAGATGTAATTTTTATAAATATAAACATTTTATTTAGATTAGATAAATACTTACCAAAAACTAATAGAATTCAAGTATTTTATAGTCGTTCAGTACAGTGATTTCTGCGAATAGGAGATTCAATTAATGTTTATTTACGATCACTTGACAATGCTCAAATGTCAAACTCCATTACCACCGTAGAGGACGTATCTACAGTGGTAACTCACTTGCTCAGTTGTTACCAACTTTTAAATTTTTGCCGCATGCGCACCTTTTACGTAGCAGACGACACACGTGCGTATGTGTTTCGCACGGTTTTTGGATAGATTTGGATATTAAGGACTAACCTTTAAATAATTTGTTTTGGAATGGATCCTTGGGAAATATGATACAACTATAATTTTGTGAACGGATTAAAATTGTTTAATCATGTCCAGAATTAGAAAACCATTCGTTATATGCAGTGCTATTGGCACTGTATATGGTTTAAGTATTATTATAAAGTAAGTATGTGCTGTGAAAAATTGAATTATTGACAAAATATTATTAAGGAATATAATATTTGATGTTTTTTTCTACTATTTAATTGAAATTCTAGTTTCTTTTAATTTAATTTTGCTATTTAATTAAATGACAGAATATCCTTAGATTATTCATTATAATTTAATTAATGTAATTTTTATATTTTTTGTTGAAAAAATACTATTTTGTTTGTATATCCTTTTTTAATTGAGTGTATCTTTAATATTTTTAAGGGACCGCCTGGGTGGTCTTCCCTATCAGGGAAAGGAAGAATTAACAGATAAAGTATTTGTTATAACCGGTTGCAATAGTGGTATAGGTAAAGAAGTTGCAAGTGCATTAGCAAAACGAAAAGCTAAAGTTATTATGGCTTGCCGTGACATGGAAAAATGTGAAGAGGTAACAAATGCATAATCTAATGACATATATCAAACGTATATTCATGCTAACCATTTTTTTGTAGGCGCGAAAAGAAATTGTTTTGGATACTCTAAATAAATATGTATACTGTAGAAAGTGTGACTTAGCATCAATAGAAAGTATTAAACAATTTGCAGAACTGTTTAAAAAAGGTATATACAAATTCATTGTTTTTTGATTTGGTTAATATCAATATGAAAATAATTTAACGCAAAATGTAAATCTTTTAGAGCATTCCAGATTGGATGTTCTCATAAACAATGCTGGTGTAATGCGGTGTCCAAAATCTTATACTCAAGATGGCATAGAAATGCAATTGGGAGTCAATTACATGGGTCATTTTCTCCTTACAAATTTGTTGTTAGATGTATTAAAAGTGTCTGTTCCATCGAAAATTGTGAATATTTCTAGCATGTCTCATTTGAAGGGTAAAATTAATAAAGAGGATTTAAATAGTACTAATAATTATGATGGTGCAGCAGCTTATGACCAAAGCAATTTAGCTCTTTGTGTATTTACAAAACAACTAGCAAAACAACTTCATGGTAAGTTTTATTTGTTCACAATACTTACAATAGTATTTTTTATATATAATTACTATTAATCGTTTAAATTATTTAAAAACCAAAGAATACATGAATAGGTTATTGTTGAAAGGGGTCTAAGTTCAACACACTTTTTTTCATTTTTCGATTATTAGTATTATAAAAATAAAATAAAATGTTTTCAGGCACCAATGTTACAGTTAATGCAATTCATCCAGGGATAGCATCTACAGAAATCACGAGACATATGAGTTATCACAGAAGCTATTTGAGCACATTCTTTCTCAGACCATTTATTTTTCCATTTACAAAAAGTCCTAAACAGGCCGCTAGTTACGTTTTAAACCTGGCACTAAATCCTGAATTTGATAAAATTACAGGAAAATATTTTGTGTAAGTAATTTTATAGTTATATATAGTTTGATATAGTTACATTGTATATTTTATAATGTATTATATATTATAAAAATACAATATATAATTAATATAAAACATTATATTATTATACATATAAGTCATTATTTGGAACTTTTTCACATTTTAGCTTAGACAAAGAAAGAGAGATGTCAGAGATAACTAAAGATGAAAAATTAGCAAAATGGTTATGGTTAACTAGTGAAAAGTGGACGAAGCTAAATATGTAGATTTTATTTGCTTCAGGTTGTAAATAAAGCACATTTTTATAATTAAACAAGTATACTTTATGAATATAAATTCTCAACAATTTTATTTATATCCTTCCAAACTTTTATTATAAATTGTATTAGGTATGTCCATAGTTTCACTGTTAAGACTGTGTTGCATACTTTATTTTATAATATTTGCTTCAATTTCCTTGATTGTTGAAATGAATTATTTCAATTTGGTCCTGTTTGAAGTTTGTACTTTTGTTCCTTCTTACTAAACACACATTATTCCTTATAGTTCAAATGGTTTTTGTAAAAATTATTTTACATAATTTATAATTGGATCTGACAAATTCACCATAGAAGTATTTTTTTAGTTTTATAATCTGCCTATTTTTAACGAAATACGCAGTAAAAACATTTGGTGTTTGCCGATTTCAGATATAAAATATTGTACTCATGGCTGCATTTGAAAATAACATATTGAATTGAAAAGAATTAAAAACAGTTTTTTTCAAGTTTTAATACACCTAATATTTTTTTTAATTATTGCTTTAAAACTGAATCTTTCATCTACTGATATTATTGAAAATATGTTATTAAATTTCATTTTAGTATGTGTCAAAATAATGACAAATCAAGATCGTATAAAATTATTCGAAGATCACTGATCTTATAAATAAAATAAACATTATTATTCTATTTTTGCCATGTTTATTATAAAAAATAATTCCAACGTCTATAATAACGTTCTGAATCATTTCGTTATCTTGAAACACGTTGAAAATAAACTGTTATTATAATTAGTTTTGCAAAATTTGAATTTAAAAATGAAAGTAGTCGGAAAGTGAGCACATTTGACAGATGATTTATCGAAGTTCGCTTAGAAAGCGGCAGCTGGCGCTGGATGGAAAGGAGAGTGCCGTGGGTGGCGTGCGTGCGGGCGCCCCGTCAGCGCCGTGGGGAGGAGTCGGCGAAGCGCCCCCTTTTCGGTTTTCGGAGCATTCGGTGGATTGGGCCGATTCGGCCGTGTGTTTGGCAGTCGGTGGCCACGGTGCGCTCGGCCTCGCCATTTTTAAAGGCCAAAGTTCCTCGGCGTCGCAATTCGGCGGCCCGTTTCGCTCATCGTCGGCGCACAGTCGGCACTCGGCGCGTAATGGCAGCCCAAGCTGCCCAACAGTGACTCGAGCGCCGTCGCGGTCGCAGTGTCGCACTTAGCAGCTATTGCCACGGCGAGCTCCGTTTGTTGTGCTCCGCGGCGCGACAGTGGGCACGAATCGCTGACAAAAGTGCGGCGCCTCGCGTGACGCGCGTGACGGATGTGCGACCGAGTCGACCGAGTCGAGCCACTCGCGACTCCCGGACTCCGCTTTCGAGGTTAAGGTTGCGCCGATTGTTTTCACGCCGAGGGCCGATCGGCCGAAAACCGTAAACCATGTCCAGCGCGCCGCAAATGTCCAGCGGCCTCAGCAAGCTCAAAAAGAAACACTTCCGCGTCAAACACCAGAAGGTTAAGCTGTTTCGCGCGAACGAGCCGCTGCTCAGCGTATTCATGTGGGGTGTCAACCACACGGTGAGTCCCCGTCGACCGTCACTGCTAACCTAGTTTTTCCCTCCGCCCAGTTCAAACCAAATTATCACCATTCATTTCTTCTCCGGATAATATTTATTACGCTTTTCGGACAACCAATATTTACGTACCTACGTTCATGCCAGAATCCACAAAAATGACACATTATTATTTATTCCTGCTGCAAACATTAAGATTCATAATCAGTAATTGAACTTTATAAATAAATTATACAAATTAATCTATTTTCACAAATCATTATCTGTCTCACAGTTATTTTTACAAATGATAACACTTGCTCATAAAATCAACTATCATGTCATGACTTTTATTTTCATTTCATTATTAATAAAAAAAAAAGATGCTTTATGAATTTTACAGATGTTTCTTTGTCTTTCATTATCATCACACTAATGTGTTCATTAAAAAAGTACATTCTCGAAAAAGCACTTAGCAATACTGCTAAATTGCTCTGTTTTGTGAAATGTCAGTAGAAATTAACCAGGTGCATATTTCCCACTTTCATCTTTTGTGAATTGCTTAACAGGGAATTCTTCCTGTATTCCGACTCGTTGACAGACGTATATTCTCGATAACAGAATTAATCTCGTTTGCAAAAACACTCGTTTGTCATTTTTAATGTATCAAAATCAGTTACCATGCATGTTATGGCAACCTGTTACAAGATGCATTCGTTTTGACGCAGAAAGTATAAATAACGTGAAACTGTCATTCTTTCTATTTCGTTCCATTTAATTACAATACATTTGTCAGAATAGAATTAGTTGCAATTGGAACAGACAGTACGTGTAAAGTATTTTCAAAGCTTTTACTTAATGAGTCAGTAAATTAGTAGTGTTTATTTTTTAAAACAGACCATTGTGCCGGAGTAAACAATACAAAAGCTTATTTTTGGATCAGTTTGTGTATATGTTATTTATATATGTATATTTCGAGCCTTTAAACAGATACGTTAAACAAGACAAATGCCGAAAGACAAATTGCACCGAGACACTGCATTGGAATTTGTTGTTTACCTAATGACGGGTTGCGTTTTCTGTTTTAATTGCGTATAAGTGATTTACCCAACAAACTAATTGTTGTTTTATTTTAGCTTATAAACTTAGTAAACAAAAAACACACATTTTGATAATGCTACATTTAAAGTATTATGCATATTAAACAATATTTCTACTTGCAAATCATTGAAATTCTATTCAAAAATAGAAAAAAGAAGTAAATGAATTTTTCTTATCAAATATAAAAGTTATACATTATCAGTACTTTGAATAAACAAGTTAAATTTGAAACATAGTATTTAATATAGATTAAGATTAATACATTTTCATAACTTTAAATGACTAATTGCTGTAAAAATGTTATTATTTGTACTTGTAGTAGTTAACTGATGTTTTCATATCTACTTTGTAGAATATTGTTAAATTGTTTATAAAGTAAACTCGAATTGCAAATCGTATCATTTTGAAGGAACTTGGAATATTGCTCTCTAGTCAATAAACAGCTGGCTTATAAACAAAATATGATTTCTCTTAAGGGGAGACTACACCTTTAAAATCAACCCCTTGAAGGAAATGAGGTAGAAATTCCAATTTTTGGGAAATGACATGATTTGAGGTGCTGTTTAGAATAGGTGAAAAATAATTTCGCGGGGGGTAAATTTTCGGGG
>JABFPQ010000654.1:0-10665 GCA_022817265.1 Masnerella sp. ZL-2020
ATAATAACTCAATGTTAATTCTATTTCTCAAGTATTAAACTATTTTAAACTACATTAAAACAGTATGTTAATTCGAATTTAAATCAAAATTAAGTAAATTACAATTTGAACTTTACTTCTAAAATTTAGTTTCGCTAAACTATATTGAAATTGAATCAAATTCTATATCAAGACACACTTAGTTAAATATTACTCTGTTGATCATTAGTTAATTTAAACATATGTATACAAAAATAGTACGGGTAATTATTATATACGTGCCATCTACAACAAAACTGATAAGCAAATTGCTTATTAAGTTGCTATTTGAACACATTTATTCAAAGTCAGGAAAACGGTCATATTCAACTTCATGTAATTTCAATTAAATAAATATTATGAAAAATATCATGTACAATCGTGTTATTGTTATAAAAAATCTATCTTTATTTCATATCATAATATCTTTATTTTAAAATATATTCAAGTTATAAATAAAATGAACTTGCATACAAAAACGTTAAAAATACTGTATTAATATGATTCACTGCAAAACATTCTTAATTCAGAATTTATTTACAAAAAGAATACACACGTCGCATTAGCAAAATTTCCATTACAAAATCATTGTAAAATAACGTAGAAAAATATACTTCGAAAATAAAGTACGCACATTGCTAGTCCTTAAACTAAATTACAACGAAGGATTTGTACTTGTTCGTTGCGGATTTAAAACGATGCAAAAAGAGGTTTTTCGAATTTTGCGTGCAGCGCCACCTAGCTTCAAACAATAGTGAACGCTGATTGTGCTTGGCATGCGTTTTGTACTGCAAGTTGTGTATGTGTAGAGCGATGCATCGCGATTAATTATTATAAATATTGCAGATGAGAATATAACTAATTGGAAAGCATACATATTGATTGCATGTTGATATTGCACAAAAGTGTTTACAAAAATAGTCCATTATAGATCAACAAGTCAGAATAAACTTTGTTAACATTGCGTCATTAACACTTGCTTTTGTATATCGCTAAAAATATATGTATTTTGCCGTGTAAATATATAATCTGATCCATGTATATAATCCGATCCATGTATATAATAAATCTGCATAGTGTAATATAGTAAACATGATTACAAAATATATCTATAGCATCTGTTCGTAAAATTACTTGAGAAAAACTTACAACGTTTTAAGCACCACATATAGATTGTAAAATTACAACTAATATGGCGGTCGTTACAATACTACTGGCGCCACCTATGATTTATTTCAACCGTTCGTACATGTCCAATGTATGAAACATTTGATACCTAGGAGTAAACGTTTATTTGTCTCAAAATGATTCGAGTATATGATCAGTGGCGCCTCCTAGTTGGCCATTTCAACCGCCAATCTATTCCAAGCGCGTAGAAAAAATGGAATCGAACGCAAAGCTTTGTTCCGGCGAATACTCGAAATTGAGTTGCACAGCTGGGCGGAAGAACGAGAAAACGAAAGGCGAAATAAAAATCGCGGAAGAAACGGACGAAAAGAATACTGTTCGTTGAGCGACAGAGGGCGCCTCTATCGGTTGATCGGCGATAATTCGTGCGACTGCTGCCCGTTGGTGTTGGAACTCGTTCCAATTTGCGCCAACGGTGACTGTCGCCACTTACCGTTTTCCACGTTCAGAGTCTTATCCTCGCAGACACAGAGGAATAACGTGTCTATAACGGTCTAGAATAAAAAATAAATTGCTGTTAACTTAGCTAAACAGTTTATCGTTTTGTTAACGTCATATACGCTAAACCAGTAGATAAAGATGAATGAATAGTGGTTTTAGTGATATAAACAAAGATAGCATAAGAGATACCAGCTTAGTCTATATGTATGCCTAAACGCCACCTGGCGGATCTTTCTTAAAACTTACCTCGTAGAGTGAAATGATGCAGTGAGCAATAAAGAAGGCAAAAACGCACGTGACAAAGATCGGTATTGCATAGAAATGCAATCTTGGATCTTGTCTCATAAATAGCAGGCCAATGCTGCCTGTGACTGCCGTGACAAAACATTTTCCCAAAAAGAGAATGAAGTCACCTACGCCATTGATCACCGCGATTTGTACAGCGTTGCTAACTATTGTTTCGAAGGCCTAAAAAATGTCCAGAATGAAAATTTGAACTTGCCTCAATTTATCGGAAATATTTTAGCGGATCTTACGATTTTTGCAGCGTTGCAGAAATGTGTTCCTTCTATAGCAACCACGGTGTAAGCGTTGTGGTTCATGTAACGGATGAATTTTTCCAGCATGTAAAAGCAGCAGATGCAACATTTGAATCCGCAATTTGCACAGGGAGAAGTTTCTTTCGTTTTTTCGAACCTAGGGAAAAATGTGGATAAGTTGATAGTAGAGGTGATGGTTGTTGAAAAATGCTTGATACCTACTTTGCATGTAAGTAGCTTAGGATCAGTCTGGGAAGCTTAAAAATTGTTATCAAGAAGGATCCACATGCGACAGAACCTAAGTGATAAGTCACTAAATTTCCCATTGCTGAGCAAACTGGGTTGTTCCTCGATTCCTTATCCCTGGAATTAGATCGATTTTACCCCTAAATTTACGTGTGTACGATAGAGACAATAAATGCGTATGAAATACATTTGATCGACTTTACCTAAAGTACCATTGAGCAACAGCTCCAGCAATGACCATGTTCTGACACGCAATGATAAATTCCGAAATCCAAATTAAACCTATAAGGTAGATCCACCACATGTACTTCACCCAAGTAGCATCCACATACTCCACGAGTGTAAATGCTGAAAAATCACAACACAAATAAATCCCATTTTCTACCAACACTACAACTAATTTCCCAATTCCAACCTACATTTAAAATTCTTTTGCGGTATGACGACCTTATTGCCTTCATCTAACGCTCTTAATCCTTCTGCAGAACTTGCGTTCACTGGTCCAAAGATCAGGTTCTCGTACATCTGAACTGATTTTGTACTTGGGTAGCCTAAAAGAAAGCATTTTCGGTCAAGTGTCTAAAATTGCAATTGATTTTTGCTTGACACTTACTTGCAGTGGCCAGGGCAAGTACCACAGTGACCCAAAAGGCGTAGAACACAAGTAGGGCAAAGAAGGTTAGCAGTGGTTGGAAAAACAGGGCTGGCAGTTCTGCGAGACATTTTGCACTTTCTTTGAACAGATGTGCCATAAAGCTAATTCTTCTTCTCAAGAAGCACAAAAGGAATAGTAAAATTGTCTGAAATTAAAGATGAGATTCAGAAGATGGTAAGTTGAGATGGATAAATCAGTTTTTTGAAGTTTGATATCACTTACAGTTAAAATGGTTGCCAGGATAGCAAAAGCTAAAAAGGCTCTTTCGTTCCGAACGGACTCTTCTAATAGTTGAGTAGGATCTGTAGAGTCCAAAGTCTTTTTGATACCTATATAGGTCCACCATAGTAATCCAGTACCCACTATAAAACAATATGCACAAAGTTATATCATCCAACAAAAACGAATTCAATGTAGTACTACCAGAAAGGAATACATTCCAAGAATTGCTTACCAATGCAAGCCACACTAACGAGAATCATCACTACCCAAGTCACGACCGTTGCCAGTAAATGGTATATGGCGATCATAAACAGAGATAGAACTGAAAAAAATGAATTAACCTTCTATATCCTTCAAAACATCATATCTTTTTTAATATACTAACTAATTCCTACCGAAGGATAAGAAGGATAACGCCAGTATTTCCCTCCAGGTCTTGTACAGGTCGCCCAAAACCTGCTCTATGACATCCCAGGAGTTGATGACCCCGTAAATGTTGGTCAAGATCGCGGAACCCACGTCCTTGACTGATTGCGGAACACATCGGTTGAGGATAGGGATACTTTTGTAAATCGGAGTTTTAGGGCACGAGCCAGTTTTTTGCCAATCTTTGGAACTCGTGCACACGGAAAAACCACTTCCTGGCTTGTCATGGCACAACTGAGATCCGGTGTCTTTGTAAAACGTGCAGACTTCGCCCATATTGTTAAGCGTTCTATCAGGACATTTTTTCACGCAGATTTTCAGCGATTGCTTGATATTGGTGATGTCCAGAAAAAATAGATACCTGCATGAAAAGCATTTTTATTCAAAATCTGATAACGCTACAGTGTTTAAATAAAATCAATGGTCCCAGGTATACTTGTATTGATTCATTTTTCATGACACATTAAACGTATGATTCTTAGGATGGATTTATTTAAGTTTACCTATACATCTAACTTCAGAGCTGATCGATTGCTAATGCATTTTATGCAATTTATTGTATGATGTGTACTTTATAAGCTTAGAGTTAGGTATCCCATTAAAAATACATTGTTCTTTTTCGTGGAACAATTTTCGTTTCTTATCTATAGTGTCCCACTTTTCACATTAGATTATGTCAGAGATTAAAATCTTATCTTTGTATATTATGACTTTATGAAAGGATATAGTTATGTAAAAAAGAGATCGCACATAACTTATAAACAAAATTAGTTTTTCATCAAACTTTATCATATAGATATAATCTATTGTTTGATCTTTTGTACATTTATAAATAAATAATGGAACTTGATCATGCTTTTTATTCGTATTTTAAGGTGATTTCTCAGTCTCTTTTGCACATCGAAAACGCGCGCAGCTAGTCAGCCAAATCTAAGCAAATATTTAAATAAAAAAGTATATTAGGACAATCTATAGAAATAATAATTAATTCAATAAACAAATCTCGATAATTGATTTTAAATTAACTTTATTAAATCAAAATAATACGTCAAAAAATAAATCTAAAATTAAACCTAGAATTAATCCTAAATCACTTATCACTAATTCACTAATTTTTTTTGTTCTTGCTCAAATTCCACAAACTCGTCAAAAGCACTAGGCCAAGCTTCCGTTTCGTCATAAGAATCCAAATCCTCGCCATAAATTTGACTAAAACTCAAAAACACGTTCCAAGTGTCCTTAGTAATCGACTTGATATCACCAGGTCTCTTTTCCAAAAAATTCAACCATCGTTGCAAAATCGGTGGTTCCCTAATGGTAAAAACCAGTCGCCACAAAATTACAGCGATGTCCAAAGGCAAAGTCCTTTGTCCTGCGGAAACGTCCAATCCAAAAGCAAAACTGAACTTGTACAGATCAGAAAAAAGTTCGTCGTTCTCCAGCAACTCGTTGACGATTTCTGGTAACTTTTCCTTCAGGTCGGTCAGGTTGGTGACTTTCATGGATTTGAGACCAGAAACGAATTCCTGACGAGTGAATTGGCACATTTGACTGGCGTTCATTTTCCAGGCCAGGACGAGGACCTTGAATTCTTCTGGAGATAAGTCCAGATCTGAACAAAGTTGCTCGATTCCTTCCAGGGAAATTAAGTCTTCTTTTGAGTCCTGGAAAATAAAATTTGGTTTAGTAAAATTGGTAGAAAACTGGAAAAGTTGGACATTTTTCAGAAATAATGTAAACTAAAAAAACAGTGTCTTAAATTAAGACATCAGTGTCTTAAAGTAAGATGTTTTTTGTGTCTGAAAGTAAGACACTAAATTCTTAAATTAAGACATCAGTGTCTTAAAGTTAGATGTTTTGTGTCTTAAAGTAAGACACTGAATTCTTAAATTCGAGATGTTGGTGTCTTAAATTAAGACATCATTGTCTTAAAATAAGACGTTATGTGTCTGAAAATAAGACACTAAAATCTTAAATTAAAACATTAGTGTCTTAAATTAAGACGTATTAGTAGCAGCAGTTTTTAATATAAATTTTGAGAAATTTTGACGAAAAAAAATTAAAAAACTGCTAAATAATATTTTTTAAGATATCTCTCAAACATTTAAAAATGTGTACAGAAATAGACATATGATTTTAAATTAACAAATATTAAATATCGAATTATTGTTATCTTCTATTAAAAACTAAGTGAAACTATACTCTTTAATTACTTTTAACGTTATCCACTTAGAAATATCTTTATTTAGATAACAGAGAATATTTACAAAACATATTTGTCTGAATCATGAATAATAAATACTAAACAATAATTATTTAATTATTGTTTTAACAAGAAAAAATTATTGTTCTTCAATTATTATAGTATTGTTATTGAAAAACTAACAAATTATTCAACCTCAAATAAATGAATAAATTTTTCATTAAAAATATTCCAAACGTCACGAACATTAAAAATATCAATTTAAGTTTAAAATTCACTAATTAAGAATAACTATATTTAAACGTGTTGTATTTTGACGAATTAAAATAATAATAATAATTCGATTTAATTTCAAAAATTTCTTACCTTGTATTTATTGAAGAGTGCATTGATTTTTGAATCGTGTGAGTCACGACTTTTTTCCGGAGATTGTGGCACTTTATTTTTAGCGTTTTTCAACTTCATTATACGTTTGGGGAACAAGTATTGCAGATCCATTTTCTGGAACAGCCAAAGAAATAGCATTTTTAAAAACATATTCACTGTGCCACAACAAACATCAAACACAAATTAATATGATTCAATTATTCCAACGATGTGAACACCACTTTAAATTTGAAACTTTCCACTTACTTGGTCGATTTTGTACTAATTGGTATTTTTAGCCACAATGTTGTGGTTTACCGTACGATTAAACGAATACTAAATTCATGTCACGTGTCACTAAATATATAAAATTATTTACCCCCACTCCTGGCCCGAATTTAAGGCTGTGATTGGCTGGGAGCTTATCTGATTTCAATCCTATTAAACTATGACAAAACTTAAATTTAAGAAAAATCCTATTTTCGTACCTGAGAAAATGTATTTAAATGGAGATAAGAATGCATTTTTATGACGAATTAAAATATTTTAAATTGCAACATCGATTGTTTTGAAAAATAAAAAACATTTATTAAAATTTCGTTGCTGTGTTACAGTGTAAATTCAACTATCCGAATTGTCAAACATTCGCTTAATCGTGCTTCGTTCTTTCGTAAGGGTTGAGGTCATCTGGAAACATTTCCAGCCCTTCCTTAAATTCTTTGATGTTCGTGATGAATTTCGCTCCTGGTTTTCGTTTTTCTTCCTCGGTGGGGGTCACGTATTGGATCTCATACGTGCATTTGCAGTCAGTTTCTTCGTCTTTTGAACAAGTTTCTGGAAATACATACAATTTTTCGTTAATCCTATTATATCAGAAGACAATGAATTTTAATAAATTTATGAATGTAATACAAATGTACAAAGTGATTTCAATGTGACGAAAATAACAAAACTAGCAAATTTACAAAACTAACAAAACTAGTAAAACTAAAAATTTTAAAAAAATAAAAAATTAACAAGATTAACAAAACTAAGAAAACTAACAAGATTAACATAAGTAACAATACTAACAACATTAACAAAACTGACAAAACTAACAAAACTAATAAAACTAACAAAACTAACAAAACCAACAAAACTAACAAGATTAACATAACTAACTAAATTAACATAAAAATCTAATAAAAACCAAACGAATTAAAAAAAGTACCATCAATCTTATTCTCGTCTTCACAACCAATCGTCTGCAAGCTCAACTTCTTGTACTTCTTTCCTCCCTTGGTGTGATCGTCAAACCAGTCCCTCAATTCCTGCAAAGTCACACTTTCAATGGCCCTCACGTCCTGTTCCCTTCTATCAAAAATGAGTTTGTCCGACTCGATTTCTTCCCAGTTTCTCTTGAACTCCTCCTGCAATTCAACATCAGCATTTCTCTTCAACTTGATAAGCGATTCCTTCACGCTGTTAAACTCTTCCTCGGACATCTCCTTGAGCTCCGACTTGAAATTCTCGATGAACTTTTCGATCCGCTCGTCGACGGTTTCGGTGCTGAACTTGTGCGCCTGCGTGTTGACGTTCACCATAAAACCATGGACCCCATAAGTGTCTAGGGGGATTACACTTACGATGTAACCCAGTTGCTCTTGTGTTCGGAGTTGATTGAAAAGTGGTTCTTCCATTAATAACTGAAATTTTCCATTTTTAGCAAAATAATTAAAAATTATGTACTATTATTATTATTATTATTGTTAGTGTTAGTGTTAGTTAAAGTGTTAGTGTTTAGTGTTTAGTGTTAGTGTTAGTGTTCAGTGTTAGTATCAGTTTTAGTGTTAGTGTTAGTGTTTACTGTTAGTGTTTACTGTTAGTGTTTACTGTTAGTGTTAGTGTTTACTGTTACTGTTAGTGTTTACTGTTAGTGTTAGTGTTAGAGTTTAGTGTTAGTATCAGTTTTAGTGTTAGTATTAGTGTTAGTGTTTACTGTTAGTGTTAGTTTTAGTGTTTACTGTTAGTGTTAGTGTTAGTGTTTAGTGATTAGTGTTTAGTGATTAGTGTTAGTGTTTAGTGTTAGTGTTTTTGTTATTATTATTATTTGTTTATTTATTTATTTTATTTATTTATATGAATCAACGGGAATATCCCTTTGTTTACAATAAAGTTAAAAATATATCACTAAAAGTGAGATCGCATTGCACAAAAACAGTCAAATATTATCCACGCATAATTATAATTATTATTATTATTATAGATTTCTTACCGACAACAAGTCAATAATCGCCACACTTTTAATACTGTTTTCCTCCGACTGATAATAGTTGGTCACAATCGAATTCGAGTCGGTTTTGCGCATATTTTTGACTTTGCAATAACTCTCCCCTGCTGGAATTTTCATAACCGAAATTTTCGGTCGTTTCTCCAATGGAAGGGGTTTATAATCGAGCACGTCGACGCAGCTTTTTGCCAGGGAAATGACGCTCTCGTGCGTCATGTTGCCCTGCGCGTGGAACTTCACGAACAATTCTTCCGTGAGCTGCTTGGAGAAGGCCAGGAATTGCTCAAAATTGATTCCTCGGACGGCCGCGTGCTTTTCGAGGGGGGTCCATTCAGTGTGGAGTATAATTTTGAGCCTCGAATCTCTGTGAATTGAAACGTGGAGAAATACTAAAAATGTTGAAAATACGCAAAAAATATTTTTTAAAAAACTTCCAAATTTTTGTGTTTTTTTGCAATTTTTCGGCCAAAATCAATTTTTTTGGATGAATACTACGTTTTTTCATCTGAATGCATCCGCACAAACATAAAAATATATATAAAGTTTAACTTTTCGAAAAAAAAATTTTTTCGAAATTTTGAAAAAATCTGAAGGGGTACCCCTTGACACTTTTTTGGGGCCAAAAAATTTTTTTTCGGTTTTTGGTTCCAAATGACTGGAAAACGTCTGAAACGTGGAGAAATACTAAAAAATTTTGAAAATACGCAAAAAAATTTTTTTCGAAATTTTCAAAATTTTGTCGATTTTTTTGTAATTTTTCGGCCGAACCAATTTTTGTGGATAATTTGCATGTTTTTTCGTCTGAATGTATCCCCACATGCATAAAAATATATATTAAGTTCAACTTTTCGAAAAAAAAATTTTTTCGAAATTTTGAAAAAAACTGAACCCCTTGACATTTTTTTGCGGCCAAAAAATTTTTTTTCGAATTTTAGTTCCAAATGACTGGAAAAGGTCTGAAACGTGGAGAAATACTACAAAAAAGTTGAAAATACGCAAAAAAAATTTTTCAAAATTTTTTAAATATTTTTCGGCGGAAATCAATTATACTCGAAAAAATCTTGTACTTTTGTTTCGTAAAAATTTCGCCTGAATTTACAAAATTTCAAAGTACAAAATATTCACACAAATTGTGTAAAATTCAAAAAGTTACATAACTTTTAATTACATTTTGAATAAAACACTTTTATTACAGTTCTGATTTTAATACAAATATTTGATCCCAAGTTACATTTGTATCGAAAGATGAGACTTTTTATACTTTCGATTAAAGTTTTACGGTCATCAATTTAAAGTTCGCCATTCGCGAAAAGTCATTGTTCATCTGTTCCGCGGTGTTAAAAAGTTCGCCAAGTGCGCTCGAAAGTTTCGAGTTTAATATTATTTTATGAATCAAAATTAAAGGGCTGGTTCAGATGAAGGCATTCTTTCCGGAAATCTGTAAAGGATGAAGTATATTGCTTTTATATATGTATCTCTCATTTAACAGTCGCACTTTGCGCGGATTAAACTGAAAAAATTACTTTTCCGTTTATGTCTTTCGATTTGGAAACTTTCAACTTATAACAGACGTCATAGATAAAATGAATCGATGCCAAATTAAAGCGCGAATAAAATTTAATCCGATGAAAAAGTTGTTTGTATGTATTTTATTATATATTCTTTTGAATAATTGAAAGGATATTAAAACGTGTTGAAATTCGCAAACAGTTTGAATAATCAATGGGAAATAATTTTGATTAAAAATGGTGAATTTATTAAAGTGATTGAAATGATAATGAATTAATAAACGTGTTGAATAAACAAGCATATTTTTTAACAAATTTGTGGTTTGTAATAAAAAAATTGTTTCATGATAAATTTGTGACTAATGTTCTTGTTTTGCATTTCATTTATCGTTGTATCGTCTTTACCATATTTGGTAACTTCCAATTCTCGATATCTTCAAATACGATTTTCCACTGGTTTCTTTAAAATAAACTGTAAGTATAAATGGAAACGATCAGAAATCGATTCTGTATTAAGTTTTATGTTATTTGGTGCGGTTGCTTTATTTATATTGCCAAGCAATATACGAAAACTTAACTTATAC
>JABFPQ010000655.1:0-10663 GCA_022817265.1 Masnerella sp. ZL-2020
GGATGCACAAAAAAGTCCATTGGAAAATCGCTATATGTGGAAAATTCGTATTTATAAACGTCACTTCCGGTTTTCGGTTGCACATTCGTCGAGCACAAAATTGTTTGACGGATAGTTTTTACGTCGTTTAAAACACCAGTTTTTAGTGTTCGTCTTCAGGTTTTATAAAGTTTAGAAAATCAAAAACAAAAAATTTTGTTTTTCGCTCTTTTTAATAGTGATCTAATGAAACTGCCTAATCAAATTCATTAGTTGAATAGGTCATTGTTGAAAGTGGTCTAAGTCCAAAAAAATCAATTTTGAGATAAATGTATATTTTACATGTTTTAGGATCCACTCACATTGTTATATAATAATAATAATGAAAACAATGTATAATCCCTATTATCACACTGTAAAAACAGGTGTTTTGTTTTAAAACGTTTTTGGCGGGAAAACACCAAATATGTTTTAAAATAAAACATTAAAACGTTTTTCAAAACATCTTTGGGGTTTTCCCGCCAAACACGTTTTAAAACAAAACACCTGTTTTTATAGTGCACGACATCAAATCACTTTTTTTCGTTTTCCTCAAAGGTTATAAAATGGACTTAGACCCCTTTCAACAATGACCTATTCACTTATATTATTTATCATGACAAAATGTAATGAAATTACACGTCATATCAAACAAAGAATCTTTGCTTTGAAAGTTCTCCTAAGAACATTTAAAGCATCTTGTAGTAAGATAAGATTCGAGGAACTGTCCAATGCAGTAAAACCTCAGATTATCTACCAATACTTAATTGCTTCAATTAATCTACGATGATGAAAAGCGAAATAAATACGCGGAATGTCCAATTATGCATAAACATTAATTAAATGACAAACGACATAATAATAATAATAATAACGCAGGTACTAAATATTCAAGCGAAATTCCTAAAACATGACGACTACACTGAAAACAGTGGCATTTGGTGCCAACATAATCCTACAAGAAATTCCTGATTCATAAGCGAATCTAGTACGAGTGTGACAACTCGATTAATATTATGCAGATTCAAAATCCTGTTGATCCGGCGTTTGGGTTAGCGGGTTTAATGTGAGCAGTGTATTTAGGCAGCAAACGTGAAAGGACAGCGTGTCAATAAAGTTAGTATGCTTCGATGGTTTTCGGCCGTCTCCATTGTTTAATGACTTTCCGCGGTTGGAAGACAGCGCGAAATATCAAAGCATCGTTTACGATCCGACGATGTATTTACGTTCGCATCGAAAAGTGACGTCTGGCATTGTGCATAATGAGCGCACATTCAGCATCCGGACTGAGGAAACCGTAGAAAAACGCAATCCGCTCATTATAGCGGTCGCGAAAAAAAGACCACCAAAATACATTTCGTTATACAAGTTCCATTTGACTTGCTTATAATGACATTTTTAATGATGTACGACGATTAAATTGTTCTTTTGTGGACTTTTCTGGTAAGGGTTTTTGAATGTAAGATTGGATTAGAACAAAAAGTTGAAACTATCAAAGTTACAGTCTTTGATTTTTGTCTTAAATTCAGACTATTAGTCAGAAATTGTTTCTTATCATCTGAAATTCAGACGATAAAAGATATTTTTGTAGAAAATTTCCAAGAAAACCACTTCGTGTTCTGCAGCCCAGAAAATGTTGATAAATGTAAATGTGGACGTGATTTTATCTGGCAAATAAGTGGAAAATGATGGGGCAATGATTATTAATTACGAATATGGAGAGGGTCGATTAAATTTCCCAATTCAGATCGTAATGAAGCGGGGTTTGTTCGCTTTGACAAAGGCGGGGAGGGAAATTGGAGGATTAATTAAAGTGAAACGTCAGTGGAAAAGCTGAAAAGCGAGCGTTTTTGTGAGGAAACGGTAGCGTTCGGGATTAATGACGAGCGTGTTCGAAAAATTAATCACTTTGGTCGTGCGAACGGAGCAGCGCCGGGAATAATGACCCTCGCTGTTTAGTCGAAATTCAATGCCAGTTCAAGGCACGGCCGTTCCTTATTGAACGCCGGCGCCCAAAATTCGGCCGCCGGCACGTGAAATATTGGCCTACATTTTCCCTCCTATTTATTACGTCGAATGCTCCACGCGCAGTTTAATTATCGCTTCAATAGGACGCGAATAACGGACCTAATCAAATTAATTCAGACTTATTTTACGGTTTGTTATGAAACGTGAATCGACTTCCAGGGGCTTTATCGCGCGACGCGCAAATCGAATTCCAATGTTCCACGACTTGAATTTCAATTTTTCAATGCCTTTTTACAACATTTCATCATTGGACGAACGAAAAATTGTTATAACTTGGTGAAACATTCGCGAATCAGTTTTGATTTTTGAAGTTTCATGGGATTTGTCGAAATACAAATTCAATTTTGTTTTGCAACGAAAAATTTTATTTATAAAAAAGTATTAAAATATTGATTATTTTAATTATTTGTAACTAATAATAATTATTATTAGTTTTAAATAAGATTGTTTTACATTTGCAAGACCAAAAAATATACATCTTGCAATATAATTAATATTTTTGGAGTGACCAGGGTTCAGTGTTAAGTTAGCAGTTCAATAAGCATATATACTATAGATTATGCGCCATGTTGTTTCACGGCGTACTAAATGTTTTGTTATAGTATTAGTGACCGTCGAATTATATTCACGTGAATGTCTGCATAACATTGAAACCAATATTGTAATGTAATGAATAGACCAATTAATTGTGTCTCGATATGTAACTATTTCGTATACAGAAATGCATAAAAATTATATGATAAAAATGTATTAATTTCATATAAATAATTAAAATGTTTAATAATGTTATTCAATAGTCCGTAACGAAACATTTCCTTGAAAAAATGGGAACATATTTACAGATATATTACGAATTTGTAGGAATGTTTAAAAATGATATACTATCACGCCTATTTTTAGATTACATATCAATTATCAATCATTAGTGTGAATAACAACTTTCCATAATAGTGCCATGCTATTCAAGATAAAAATATGAAATATTATTTACTTTGAAGGCAAAGTAATTAAAAAAACAGTAAAAGCATACTTTTTTTGTATGCTGCAAGTAAAATTAAAAAATTGATTGAAGAAATTAACGCTCGTGAAAAAAATTTCACGCTCGAAATTCAAATGAAAAAGTTGCTATTTCAAAATTTGCAAGAAAAACATTTCAGATCGATCCCATGCTTCGACAAAAATCCATTCTTTTGAAATTTGAATTACGAAGTTTTTTATGGCATTATCAAAAGGGATTTTCTATTCAAATTATATATTTGCATGTTTTGAATCTATGTTTTCCAACTAAGTATGATTTTTTGTCTATGTTTTGTCTAGACCGTATATATTTTCATATTAAAAAAATTAAAACACAAAAAACGTTTCAAAATTTACCTAATTTTTTAAATTTTTAAAAAACTTTAGGTTTTTTAAATTTTTAAAAAACTTTAGGTTTTTTAAATCTAAAGTTTTAGATCTAACATCAGTTTTTAGACTGAAGTATTTTTATTACAATACGACGAAGTTAAATGTCAACAACTGTTCAGCAGAAAATGGTCAAAGAGTCGAAAATGAAGAACCGCGTGTGTCAAGTGTCGGAGAAGAGACGACTTCATCGCGTGGTCCAATTAGATTAATCGAATGGCCGTTGTACACAACGCGATTCGAGTATATCGTGAAGACGTGACGAGCGATGTTCGCGCGGATTTGGTCAAGTGACGGCGCCCGGCAACGTGCTCGAGTTTGTTTAACAGAGTTCGAGCAAAGACAGATGGCAAAGTGCATTGCACGAATCGAAACGCGCGCCAAATGGATTCGCAGTTCAACTTCATTTTAATGGCGTTATTGCTTCGCGGAATCAGAATTCGATGCCATCCTTCCTGTCTGTCTCTTTCGACGTTCGGTTCATTAGTTACTGTTTCAGTCAAGATCAACGTTTAGAAAGCCGCGGTGATTTTTAATTTCAAGCAACACGTTTAGAAATTGAACGACGTTGTGCTGTATACGAACAGATGTTTAGTCAAACAGAAATGTCAGATAAAATAAAAATACGTTTCTCCGAATAAATATTATGAGACGTGTTTTAATGCAGTATAATGTTAGTATACGATATACAAGGTGTCCATAAAAAAAGTAGAAAAATTTCCGGATGCGAAACTTTAAGCGAGATTCTAGTGTATTATTTTTGTAACGAACTTTTTCAAAAATAGTTCGAATAAAAGTTACTCGCATTTTTTCATAAAGAATCCAAATCTGCAATCTATCATTTATTAATAGTTTTTTTAGATTTTGAATACATGTTTTTTATTTTTTTGTTTATTTAAACCAAACCATTTTGTGATACTAAGCACAATAGAATTATTGCAATGCTATTTCTCGAATTTTACTGTTACCGTAACAAGACGCGTATAGCTGCATTGAAATATCTAATTATTGCGGTAAAACTGTTGTCAGTACTAATTTAAACTGCAGCAGTTGCAACAATGCCAGCGATTGTTAAATTTTAATAAAATTAAATTTCATAATAATATATAACAATTAAACGCCAACTTTACGAACTATTTTTATCAACTGCATTACGGTGCCATAAAACCGTAGCGCGTTCAAAAAACAATTGAACGCGGCGCGATACGAAAAGTTGCCTTAAAAGTGTAAATTAAATCGTATCATAAATCGCTCTACATAATCGAGTTGAAATAATAAAACGCCGCTTCCCGTAACATTCATCTTATCATTGGCTAACTTTTCGTGACATTATCCGACGAATTGTCTATAAATAAACGTTCGAATCGACGATGAATAGAGTTCGGGAATGCGTCCCAATTTCGCAGGTAAGTCTCGATTTATTTCGAGACACATACATATTCAGCGGCATAACACACGAAATGTGGCTTATCTCAAAAGTTCCGGCGCGCGCCCGGCGGAGTTTTATTAGACTCTTACGGCTTACTGATCCGGCGGAGAAATTTATACACCGGGGGATATCTGCGCGCGCCCTTTACGGCCCAACTTACATCGCTTTTTAACTCACGCATCTAATCGTCTCTTAGCCGCCGAATTTTTCATCTCCCCTCCCTTCCACATTCGCATCGTTTGAGGTTAAGTTGATTTACGGTCGTGTTTAATGCATTTCATTATCGCGTTTCTGGAAGCGGAGAAAAATTTATCTTACCGAAGGATCGTTAATTTTTGCATTACGGAAATAATGGTTTGTAATGGTTTGCGTTTTTCAGCGTTCGTATTTGTAATTTAAAATGATAATGATCGGTATAAATATTTAAAGTATCTATTAACGTTGAAGAGCGAGAGGAACGATTTTAAATATTGTTTAAATTTACACTGCAAAAAATGTGTTTTAAAAGAACTTTTGAAGATATTTTTTTTTTTTGTTAAAAGTGAAAAAAATGTTCTTGCTATATAATTCGTAAAATTTATAAAATATTGACAAATGCAAATATTTTATTTTATAAAATCTATACCTGTTAGCGCAGTTTTTTATTGTGTTTTTTTTATTGTGTATATCAACGAATGTAAAACAAATATTTCATAACTTTCTAAGTGTTGGTATAAAAATCTGAATACACAAACAAAGATCAAAGAATTATTCCAAAGTTTGCTTCTAAATGGATAGTACATATTTTTTGAACACAGAAACATTTGCACATGAATATTAATTAGTTGACGGAACAGCATTATCCGTAGATGTTTCACTTTGTTATTGCCTAAAAAGCGTAATTAAAAACAGCCTCTTCATTTCAAGCCCAAAATATGCAGTTATATTATGACATTAAAAGTTGCTCTGTTATGCAAAGACGAGTGTAAAACACCTTTTGAACCATAAAAGGTTGCTCATTTTCGCTGATTATCCGAAATACCTTCTGTGTCGTTGGATTAAAACATTTTTTGTCTTTTTATGCCAGTGTTATGCTTTTTTGACACGCAACCTTCTCGTGACGCGTCCTTTGAAAACCCTTCAGCTATTCAAGTAACTCGTAATTTTTCAGGGTCAGCGCGAAATTTAAATTCACCTTTAATTATCATTAATTACACGGCGATAATGAAAACTGATGAACAAGGACTTAATTGGAAGAGTCGTGAATGCGAATGATTAGTCGCGACACAAAAGGTGTCCCTGGAAGTGGACTCTTGAAATTGCGGATTATTGACTGTTGCCGTAAATAAGCCCTCGGTCGGTAAATGGGACATTAATGTCGCGAGTTTTGAATAGTTGTTGCGCAATGAGTTAGGCGCTTTTGTGGACGCTCATCGCGACGCCACTCGTGCTCGTGCTTTTTATTGTCCGCGATCATTCAAAACTGCCGGCAGCCGTCTTTTCTTCGCCGCCTATCGGCTTATTTTATTATCCGCTCGCGCCAAGCGGCGTCGCGAGCGCGCTTTTACGACTAATTAGAATGCCCGAAAGCGATCTCGCGAGCTTTGAGCCGTCCAACAATCGCGACTCTTTCCTCCTTCCTCTTCTTGTTTTTGTTTTTGTTTTGGCCGAAAGCTCTCTTGTTCGCCGGCGAGGTCGTTAAATTTCGCGGATTTAAAACTTGAATCGCCATTTTCTGCGCCGGATCTTGCACGAAATGAATGTTACAAAGTTAAAAGAATGTTTTTTTTTCAAGTTTGGTTATGTTATAGCGTGGAATCAGTTCATTTGAATAAGTTAATTAAAAATTCATTAAACACGGTTTGTTTCGTTTTATATACACTTCTTGTTCAAAGAAAAATATTTTTCATAAAAGGAAGTTTCAGAGCGACACATTTTTTTAAACGGAAATACGTGAAAAAAATGAAGGATTATTATTCTGTATACAAACCGTAGTAGTGAATAATTCTAATGAAAATACGTTTGATGAAATATTATTTGCACAAATATTGGCAGAGCAATAGAAAAATGCAATTTCTGTAATCACAATTGGATCGTGACAGTCATCATTCAACACCAGTCAGTATATCTTGTCCAAATGATCGTTTACATTTCTGATCTTTCAGTTGTCAATAGCGATGCAATTAACGCGTCTGATTGGTCCGTCAAAATGTATTAAAATCAACGGATAGAACCTGTCAGCAGAACAAAGTGGTTAATCAATCTAATGCAATTTTACGGACATCTATACGCTACTGAAAAAGTGTTTAATTTTGAAACACTGTTGTAGTGTTTTTGATTTTGACACTTTTTTATTCCTTTTTAAATTGAAATAAATAATTCGAAGTTGTATAACGTAATTTTATACTAATCTAGCCTATATATACAACGTTGGCCAACTTCTTATTTTAAGTTATTTATACCTTTTGTAGGTAAATTTCAGATTATAATTTTGAAGGAAAAGATTAATATAACCTCTAAACCTCTTATTTTAAGAGGTTTACAGATTGTATTCCTTTCACAGCGTAAATTCATAATCACTATAAGTGCATTTCGAAATTGTAACTGCTTTTGTATGATTAAATTCCAATTGCTTTCAAATATGTTATGAAGATCCGAATACAAATTTAATAAGTATTCATTGTAAACCCACTCTGAAAAAAAATTTGAAACTCATACTATTTTGTCCCAGTTTTTCAGACTTTATTTCAGTATTAGTAAAAAGACTGGAAATATAATTTGCAAGTTCATACGTTCAGTCTGAATTTCAGACTAAACAATTAAATTCAGACTTTACAAATTTGGCTTTTTCGCAGTGCCTTAAATAAACTACATATTTTCCAGAAAACATGTGAAATCACCCATAGAATAAAGTTTTACACATTGCATATAAACTGATTTCAAACAATTGCACAATGCAGTAAATATTACATATTTTATAGTACCAGCATTTATTGCGCTATATATATTAACCATACGTTCACCTTTATTTTTATTTTACATTTTAAAAACGCCGGACAAGAAAGGAAAATCATTTCCATTACATTTCGCATTTCGCGTCAGCTATCTTTATTGCATATTTTACAGTTTTACGCGAAAGTGCAATGCGGGCGAACGCAGGTCCCCGGTCATTTTCCGCAATAATCTATTTGCTCAATAGTTGTTTATCAGTGCAACCCATTTGGGGCACAAAATGGCGCGACATAAACACAAACATAAACAATAGCAAACCGTAAAGGGAAAATTCTTGGGGGAAAATGGCGCCGCGAGCTCGTTGGCCTAGTTACATTGAAATCGACTGCGCGCGTACACGAAACACATAATTGGCATTGTAACGAGCGGGAGCGTAAGCGTCATTAAAAAACAAATGCGAGCTTTACCTGCGAATGACAGTCGGACAATAAAAGCGCCGCAAAGTTCTGGCGAAGGAGCGGCCGCACTGTAAAAACAGGTGTTTTATTTAAACCGTTTTTGGCGGGAAAACACCAAATATGTTTTAAAATAAAACATTAAAACGTTTTTCAAAACAACTTTGGTGTTTTCCCGCCAAAAACGTTTTTCAAAACATCTTTGATGTTTTCCCGCCGAAAACGTTTTACAAAACATCTTTGATGTTTTCCCGCCAAAAACGTTTTTCAAATCATCTTTGATGTTTTCCACCGAAAACGTTTTTCAAAACATCTTTGGTGTTTTCCCGCCAAAAACGTTTTTCAAAACATCTTTGATGTTTTCCCGCCAAAAACGTTTTAAAACAAAACACCTGTTTTTGTAGTGCGGTCGTCAGCCGCGTATCGACTAAGGGCATTAGCGTACCGCTACGTTATAATTACGTGCTTTTCGGTGGAAAACGGGCACAATTCATCTTGGCCCGTCAGGAGCAGAGCCCCGTGTGTAAGTGTAACCGCAAGTGGGCCATGCGACTAAATAATACATGGCGCGATTATACGCCCGGGAATTTGTTGTTGCGGATTGCTCATGCGTGCCAAATGATCGTTAATTCTCCACTCCTCACGTTTATTGCACTTTTTTGCCAAATTTTAACCGATCCCCGACTTATTGCCTTCCGCGGATTATTTCGTTCGTTTTCGTTACGATTTTAACTTTAAGCCGAGTCAATTTAGCTCGCATTTTCTGGCGCGATTCAATGAAATGTTCCATTAAAGACTGATGGGCGAGTTTTCAATGTTCAAATTCAAAGAATTCGAATGTTGAAAATTCAAAGATATCGAGGAAATTCGATTTCTATGGCGTGGATTTAATTTACTTCATTAAACATTACGAACGGTTTTCAGGAATCGGATTTTACAGAAACTTTTTAACCGTTTTTACAGCGACAAAAAATTTGACTTTTAATGTTTAAAAACCTGTTAAAACAGTATTATAATGTTTTACAGTGTGATTTGTAAACGATTTTTATTTTAATCCAGATTATGGAAAATTATCGTTTATACAATGAAAAAATATAATAAATAGATTGTTGATTAAGCATTTCTTATTTGAACATTATTATTTAAACGAACATGTTAAACGATTTTTCAAAGTTTCATCTTCAAGGAGTAAATATGAAAAGAATGACTCTTGATTGTTATTAACGATGCATGTGCTGCAGATCAAATCAATAAAGAACGTATATTTGACTACGTTTTTCTATTATTTTATAAATATTAAAGAAATAGAAAAAGAATCAGACAAACTACTTTCGGGGAAGAAATAAAAAGACAATAAAATCGAGACGACGCGCGTCGTAAAGTCTTATGTGCATTTGTCACTCCGTATTATTTAATACGTAACCAGACGACTCGAATGAAAGATGAGTCCGGATCGATTTCGACTTTGACGACTGCGAAAGCTTCGGGAATAAGCTTTTCTTTGCTTGGTAAACTCGACTAATGTTTCGTTTCATTATCTTCGTCGGCTATATATTCTTGTCACCTGAGATAATAAAAGAATGTCTACTAAAAATCATAATTTTCCAGCATAACGGCGTCGGTTTAAAATTTGTTTAAATTATGCAAAATCCAACGTCAATTTTTCTTAAGAATATATTTTGACTTGGGAAGAAATTTCTTTTAACAAACGGTTGAATGCAAAAGGAATTCCGAGCTAAAAATGGATTTTAAATCTACGGCATTTTTCGAGCGAAAGTGAAAAAAGGGTCCGGAATTGGCAGCACTTAGCGCTTAGCGACGTGCCAAAATTTAGAAACGCGAGACTGTGAGAAATAGCGAGAATCAGCAACGATGACAAGTCATTAAAAAGGCCTCGTTTGAGCGTTATGCGTCGATTCCATTTCGGCCCATTAAATCGCGCATCCCCTTAATTATTTTATCACGAGCAATCATTAAGTTGATAATATTCCGCTAATGAATATTGAAAAGTGTGCGGCACTTTTGACGCGCGACTCCGCCGAGAGACATTTGCCACAATTTTTGCGATTTAATGAGGCAAATTATTTTAATGAGATCGCCACCGCGAATTATTCCGATTTCAGGATTTCGTGGCCGATGCGTTTGACATTTTGTTAACGTTGCTGACATTTGTCGTGTAATCTTTCGAATCGCTGCAAACTATTGATTGGTTCTCTTTTATTATTTTTCATCGGGAAAATTGTTTCCCTTTTGTCATTTAGCAACCGCAATTTTTAACAAGTATTTTCTACAATGGAGAAAAATGTGTCAATTTAATATCTTTAATACGACGACCAACATCAGGTTTTGAAATCCGAATAAAGACACCCTCGTTTCCAGGTGAACCAAATCAAGACTT
>JABFPQ010000656.1:0-10653 GCA_022817265.1 Masnerella sp. ZL-2020
CGTTCAAACGCCCCAAAATTCGGGGAGTCTGGGCGCCCGAAATCGAGGCTTCAGTCGCACCGAAACAGTGGAGCAGCAGCTTGACTGTTGTAGATGCCTCAGAAGCACCAAAACATTTTCCGTGCAGGTATGCGTGTAATTGATGCGTCTAATATTGAAATGAGAGGAATTTCGGAATAATGCTGCGTGCAGCGAGTGTATCAAAGAATCAGCGTGTAAAGCATTCCGTTCGTTTGCAATTTCGATGGCACGTCATGAAAGTCGAGAGGAATCATGAGGTCTCGTTTCGTCGTTTTTCCTAATCGGAAATACGATAAGGGATGGCGGCGCAAATAATTGGCTGATAACAAGGTGCTTGCAAACTAAAGGCAGAGCGGGGAGTCTGGCTCTCGTCGCAGAATCCACTCTAACTGGTACAGGTGATGGAAATTTTCTTCGACTTCTGACTCCTGCGAAATTAAAGGAGCTTCGGGAATTCGCATATCTTTTGCAAATTAAATCCGACCGGTTATTAAAGGTTTCTCATATAACAAGCTCGAAGGCACATATTATTTTCGCTTCAAGTCGAAGCACCAATTTTAAACCACTTAACTCATTTTATTCAGTTACTAATGCAACTAATTGTCTCGATAGCAATTTATAATTAAAACTCTTGTAAGCTCTCGAAAACTTATCAAAATTAATGAATAATTTATTGTCAATTAATTAATGTAAACAATTAAGGTAAATGTGTCAATTCGTAACACTTTAACTAATTAATTTTTCACACAAATATTAGTAAATGCAATACAAATTCTATTAGTTAATTTTATCCTTGTAGAGGTTTTTAGTTGGTTTTAAGTATTTATTGCATAATAATTATCAATATGCTTAAATTTTGTTATATTAATTTTTGTTGTTGCTAATTTAATGTGAGAAATGTAACAAATTGGTACAACTTTGTATTAAATGCGACATTCACTTTATCGTAATTTAATACATAACGTAAAATAATTACTGAAAGAATTTAAGGGAACTGGCAAGTGAAATGGCTATTTCCGCTATTTATGAATTTTAACGGACTAGAGATGATAGTACCAGATTTTTGATAAACGCTTTCGAAAAAAGTTATGAGCGATTATGTGGAAAAAAACGAAAAAAGTCAGAAAAATTGGTGATTTTCGGTGTTTTTTTTTAATTTATAGTTGACAATTTTGCAATGAAAGACAATATCAAAAATCTGTTACTATCATCGCTAGGTAATTGAATTTGGGACATTTTGAAAAAAAGAGCAAGAGAATCGGATGAAAATAGGGCCCAAAATGGGTACATGAAATCAGAAAATTATCAACAAATAATTTTCGAGAAAAACTTTAAAGTATGTACGACTTTAAGTACGTACTTACTAATACTTAATTTCGACAACTTTTTGACATGTTTTGTGAACCCATGTAACTGTACATGAAAGAGAATACTTTGAAGGATCCAAAAATGCAAAAGAAAAAATTTTTTTTTAATCAATTTTTCGTCATTTTTCACTTGCCGGTCCCGTTAAGTCAATGAAAACATTTTTAGAGAGCACCGGAAATACAATTCGTTTAGCGTTTCAAGGACAAAATTAATAAATTTTCCTAACAAATTCCTCATACATGACTTGTATAAACAAATAAGTCTTAAATGGAATACATAAACCCTGATACCACAATGCAAATTTGGATCAAAATATTAACAAATATTTAAATAAACATATAAACAAATATGTTTATGAACATATTATAACATAGCAAAAGTAGTTACACGTATATTCAAACATGATTTATGAAGGCTGATGGAAATGTTTTGATGTTTGTTGTAATTTATTTATTGTATACCAGTCACGTGCATATATCTGTGCATTATGTTGACGTAAAATCCACGAACCATTGGTCCTCAAGGTATAATAAGAACCAATATTTATCTATTGGGCAACCAAAGTATAAATAAAATAAATAAAATTAAGGAAACAATAAAACGAAAAATATATAAATATGTGAATTTTTCTGATTGACAGCAGTCTACGAAATTCGCTCGGCTTTTCAATTTTCATTGTTGTTAATTGTCGAATTGAAAAGATAACGTTTTTCGCCATGGATCTTCTTTCATTTGAGAATCTTACTGTCTCTTCTCACCTGGTATGTGTAAACAATATATATATTACGGGCAATGTCTGAATTTGCGCAATGTTAAAAAAATTTGCCCCTCTCAACATTGGCCGATGTTCTTAAGGTGATTCCCTCAAGTACTAATTCACATGGAAAAAGTTGTCGGTTAATGGACTTTAATCAAAACTTTGATCATATAATTTATTTTGGACGATTCTGAGAGAAACATTAAGTATACCTTAAATAATTGACTATATTGCCGACGTTTTCGATTTACTTTCGGACTTGTATAATCAATAACCTCATGAACTCTCGACAATACGTTGTATTGTTCAATACATTTATGTACTTTACTGCAAAACCAAGTGTAATATCTGGAAATAATGAATCAGAAGAAAATTATTTTCTAAGTCAAAATTTCTTTCAAAATTTTGCTCAAGAAGTAAATATAATCATTTCCAGATAATTCAAAGTTTCTTATTGTTTAGCGATGAAAAGTTAAGTCTTTCTTCGCTTTTACTAGTGGTACTTGTACTACTAGTACTATTATTACCAAATACAGTTACTATTGCAAATTTATTTTTAAAAACTGTGACATTTATAGCACGAGCCGAAAACGAGTTTCTTAATCACAAGAGTTAACAAATTACTTTCCCGTCTAGTCAAGAAAAGTAGTAATTAGTCACTTTACAAGTTAATATAATCTCGAGCGTAAACACGATTTGATCATAGAATCTCCACGGGTTTATCCTGTGAGATTAAACTGAATGCGCATTTACGTTCTTTGGTTTTCATTTTCTCGGTTTAAATAGTTTGACGGCATATACATATATATATATAACTTATCCTTGTACGAATACTAAAACTAACGCGTTCAGTATAATCCACTTATCATGGTTTTTGATCATAATATTTCTTCATTTAAGCGGATCTATTTCTTTGTCCAATGAATGTTATTCAGCATACAAAAACTTAAATAAATCGTTTCATATTATGAAAAAAATACAGTTAACTAACGTAAACTACACTTACGTTATGATAAATTCTTATACGTTTCCGTGCGTACAAATCTTTTTGTACAAAACATGAAGTTCTACCAAAAATTTCATAACTTAAAAATATAATTTTTTGTTACAGATATCTTTTTCCGATTTAACGGAGTTTAAGCAAGCATTGAGATATATGGTACGTTTTATATTGTGACATTTTGCTTCAAATATAATTTTTAATTTGTTTCTGCCTTTTTTGATTACTTGTATAACTTATATTTTGATTTCAGGAACGTTTATTCACCGATGGAAATTATTTAACTGACTGGGAGTACCCGAAGTTCATTGTAAGTACACATTTACAATTTAAGTACACCTATGAATGCAAATATAATGTGAGTATATTTTGAACTGTCTCTTTCTTTCGTCATTAGTTTGATCTCAAAATGCCATCGCGAGTGATATCCAAATTACGTGATGAGCAAGCACAAGGAAATGCCAGCGCGTCAAACAATAAATGTTTCAAGAGTACCATTGATCAGCTGGTGAATGATTAAAAATATCTTAAACTGAATTTATTATTATAATTTCTATTTATTTATTTGAACAAATTATATCTTTACTTATTTGTTTGAGTAAAATTGATTAATTACGAATCACGCATGACACATGCAGACTTATTATATATATCAATCTCATTTTTGACATGCATGCTATTTCCCCCCAGAATAGATAAATCAATTATAATTTAAACATTTTAATAGAATATAGACTTGATTAACATATATTCAATAACAACGATTTTAATTTTCAGATATCTTTGGAAACAGAAGTCACTTTACGCCTCAGGCAATTGATGGTAGAGCACCCGAACCGAGACAGTGTTTTACGTGAAGTGGTAAAGGATATTTGTTCAATATAATAAAAAATCTTCAACATATCTTACAATTATATAGTTAGATGAGAAAAGTATTTAATTTTTTTTTTAAATTTTTGATCAAATTTTTTATTTTCATTAATTTCATTTTTCAGTGGAACGAAAATTACAGATATAATTGTTGGGAATTGAGTTGGAGTAACCGTGTGAATAATGTAAGTACTCATCACATAAAATCTACTGAAACATAAAAGTGACGAAAAAAAGATTTATATGAATGTTTTTTCGACTTTTTTTCATCTTTCTTGCTGTCGCAAATGTGAGTTTTCACGTTGAATCAGACTTGAGACACAATAAATTCGAAATAAGTTATTTACATTTCTAGCAAAAACGTGGCTTATTTAATTTTAATTATTCTAATATATGTATATTATATATAAATATTCTTATGAAATATCAGCAGAAATTCTTTAAATATTTCTTTTTTATACATATTTACACTCAAAATTGTATTGATAATTATTTATACATAATACCAATGTCTTGGCATATATCAATTTATCAAAACTAACATGCCGAAATTGAGTGTGCAAAATTAAAAGCACAAATGATAAGATATTAAATTGCATTATTTTTAGGACAAACGTATGAAGACCGTAGAGTACATTAGAGATACTATAAAGAACCTTGAAACCCGATTTGAACAGCTGGATCATGAATTGGACTTAATGGTAAATATGATTCAATTTTTTATAGTATTTTCAAATAAAAACAAAGTGAATTGTGGTATTTTTGCGTTCAACCGATCATGTTAATAGTGGTTTTTATTGTACAATACACTGGAACCTTTAACTAAATCTGGAGTATTCACCCCATGCAAAAAACGTTTATTAAAGGTCATTGAGTACTTTTATCACTCTCATAATTCAATGAAAGAAAAAAAAACAAATACTTACTATAAATGCTTGTAATATGTATTTTCCTTTTGTGTGAAGAGCACCTCTGGGTCCGAGATTTTCTAACGTTAACCTTTAAGAAAAATTCTAATCCAAATTCACTGCACAAAATAACTGAACGTTCGAGTGTATTGACAATTACGGACGCATGTGAAATTGTAGCCCGAGCCGAAGTGGAGTATAAAAACTTACACGATTGCTTTTTTAACATCACACACATTCTCCAAATAATAGTTTTCGTAATAAGAGAAAAATAAACTTAATTTTATGCATATTTACATTTTATGTACGATTCTTGTTCTACTACGCATGTGGACGTATAGAAAAACGTAAACATTAGTTTCGCATAACATAAAATACAATCAAAAATTGTCATATTCATTTTTTCTGCGGAACATTTAATTTTTGCAAACTATGCAAAACTCATAGAAATACATTTTTTCAGATATCGAAACGCCCGGAATTGGAAAACTATACGAAAGCACTAAAATATATGGTAAGTTCCATTTCTCAACATGTTTTCACTATAAATACATTTTTTAATTGTATACCCCTTCTCAATTAACAGATGAAAAATCATTTTCATCAACTGAGGGTCAACTGAGGTAATTGTGACGAAAAAAACAAAGTTGAACTTTGAAATATTATATTTCGGCTAATTTTGAACATATTATTTTTGTATTTTTTAAACAAGCAATTTGTCTTTTCTAATGATATTCAAAGCTTATAATAAAATTCCAGTTTTATATTCTAAAAAATAAGGCAATATGAAATTTGCCTGATAATCACAAATTACCTCAAATTTTGAGGTAATGTGTGAAACAATATAGGGTAATTGAGTGATTAAGAATAATGTATATATATGAATTCATATTTTAAACATAAACATATGCCAAATACTGTAAGACACAATATAATACAATTCATGCATTTTTTTAAAGTTTCACATATTTTTAAACAATATTATCATTATTATCACAATGAAATTGAAATCACTAATATATTATCAATTATTTTACTTAATTAATGTGAATTCATTATATTTAGTAACTGCTTCAGAGAACGAGCATTTTTTATCTGAAATTTCTTAAAATGCAATTGCCAAGTTTCCTTTTTTAGAATTTTTTTCATTTATCTTCCGTATTTCATTTCGTGGCATGATCTAAGCAATAAGCAAATTTTAAATTAAAATTAAATAAATGTTCATATTCTTTTTGAATGAATATTTTCTTTAACCTGCCGCTGGTCGCGCGGTTTTTAGCATTTTTGTTCAACTGCTTAAATGTCACTCTGCCTTATTTCTCTTATGAGCGCGTAGCTCATAGCGCGACCAGTGGCGGGTTAGTTATAATATACTTGTAATCTTAGAATTTTATTCATTTCTTGAATATATTTTTAACTTGTACATTTCAATTTCAGAAACGTTTATTCACTAATGGAGATTATTTAGATACGTGGAAGTATCCAAATTTAATTGTAAGTACACTCTGATAAAATTGAAGTACAAATATGAATGCAAATATAATATAAATTATTCATTTTTAACTAAATAATTATTTCGTTATCAGGATGATCTTGAAATTCCAAATCGATTGATATCCAAATTATATGATGAGCGCAAACAAGGAGTTGTCAGCAAGTCAAACGATGATTTCAAAAGTACCATTAATGAGCTGGTAAATAATTATTATTTCTATTAATTTTTTCGTTTATTAACACAAATTAAATATTAACTTATATGGCTGAGTGAATATAGATTATAAGGTGAACTAATAAATTACAACGAAAGTACCTAATTACTACTCACTCAGATCCTGTTATTAGTCACCTTTTTAATTAGATTTTTAAGTATTTGAATCAACAAATATAACTTAATAAAGTTGGTTTACATTGACTTAAAAAGATTGAGGTTTAGAGAAATACTTTTCAACCATAACTATAAAACAAGTCGTAATTAGTTATTGTGTAGTGTTTGTGTTCTCCATCTCATTTCATATAATTCAATCATAATGTAAACATTATATTACGACACAGACATGAATGTTCTATATTCAACGACATTGGTTTTGTTTTTTTAGGTATCCAAACAGAAAGAAGTTACTTATCTCTTAAGAACATTGGTAGAAGAACACCCATACCGAGATAAAATTTTGCATGAAGTGGTACGTAGTATATCTTTATACATACAGAAAATTATTCAAAATAGCCTACAATATTTAGAATAATTGATCTCTTTACACTATATGTAAAAAATTTAGTTCATTTTGATTTAATTTTATTTGTTTTTTTTCAGTGGAATGAAAATTACAGATATAATCAATGGGAGTTTGACGCGTATAAGCGACAGCATAATGTAAGTATATGAATTACAAAAAACATAATTTCTATAAATGCTTTTCTTCAATTATTATTCCAAGGATTTTAACACTGAGTTATGCTTTTAAGTCATCGAGCTGTAATCGTCGCGAATAGTCTCGGTGTGAGCAGCTTGAAAAAAGCACGTTTGTGTTAGCTTTTACGTTTGAGAAGCATTGGGCCTGATGATATTTGGTTGAAGCGTGAATGCAAGTTGTGAAGGGCATACAAAATGCAGCTCGATGTATTAAAACGAATCTCAATTTCAATCAATTCATAATAACGGTTCACTGAATAAAAATGCTTATATCCTCAGTGAAAACATCGATTGATCAATTGGATATTTTACCTTTTTCATATAATCCAAATATAGCATGGTCAATATTATAAGAAAATCGTCAAATATTGCATAATTTTATTCCAAAATTGTGATTATAAACATAAATAGAAACCCATGCCTTAATAAACATATATTTTTTCAGGACAAACGTATGGCGACCGTGCAGTACATAAGAGGTACCATACGGGACCTTAAAGATCATTTTCAACTTACGGATAACCAATTGGATTTAAAGGTATATACACTTTAACTTCGAATTTTAATTTTTACATTTCAAAACATTAAAGTCAGAAACTCATTAAAAAAATTCTTTAAACAAGGCAGTAGAAGATAAATTATAAAAGAGACAAAAATAATCAATAGACTTTGACGTACTATCAGTCTCGTTTTTTTCTTTTGTATTCGTAAAATGTACTATATTTGTTTAAACTGTGATGAAAATATGATGAACTTATGTTGAATTTTCCAAAAAAATTATAGATTTACTAATATAATTTTAATAATTATTTCTATTTTTCCATAGTATGATTTCACAAGCAAGGATAAAGAATTGAAATTATGATTCAGAGAAATCTAATAACAACTTCACCGACAAGTGATCTGGTTCAAATCCAGGTTTACGGATAAAATGAAGCAGACTTTATTATTTTTTCACGTTGATATTTGTAAACTGACACTCCTATAAACTCTTAGGAATATGTTAACATTAAACTAGAATTTTTTTTTTTTCTATGTCAATCTGATATTACTTTTATTTTTACATGTATTCTCTTGACTAAATGTATTAGTACATTAATAATAAAGTTATAAAAAGAACCGAATATTTCATGTTTATTACATGCTAGATGCTACATTCAACTCTGGTGAATGTAGCTTTACGAGATAAATATGGTCAAACTGTATTGTAAATAGTATTTGAACATCACGATTGATTAAAAAGGAGGAGGAGCGCGTCTTTACAATTATTATGTATTATTTTTCTGTGTGCATGGAACTTTATAAATCAAAATATTTTAAAGTAGTTCGTTCGTCAGATGAAGTACGGTGAAATTTCTTCGTTAATTCTTTAATAGTAGATTGTTGAACGAGTGCGGAAAATTGATGATTGCGGAACGAGTGTGATAAAGGCTGCACGAACGAAGCGAGTGCTGCCAATCACCCGAGTTCACTCTAATTAGCAATTCTAAATAGTTGGGTGAAATGGGGTAAATGTAAGACAGGGATTAAAAAAAAGAAAGTGCAAAAATAAGGTAAAATCAAAATGTTACCAATTAAAACAATTTTCTATGTTTTTTAAGTAAATTTGTGTGTCTCGTTTTTTCCTCTTTTGTCTAACTTTTACCTTATTTCACCCTACTGAAATTAGGTGCTTTCCGAACTGCTTATAGTTCAGAAAACGGCCGTTTCAATGCACGTGTTCTAAACAAAAATAAACAATGTAATTCCCTATCTAGTTTCAAAAAAAGTAGATCTTTATGGAAAGATCACTTAAACATTCAGAAAAATTATATGTTAAGCATGAAAATACAGTGAAAAATGAGAAAAAATGTAATTTTAAAAAGATTATGCATTAGAGGTTTGACTTATATTAAAAAGGTACTTTACCGATGTAATTATTGCGATTTTTGGTAGGGTAGAGTAGGGTAAAAAAACCCATGGGGTAAAAGAACCATTAGAATTTAAAATAAATGCAAATGGTTCTTTTACACCATGGGTTTTTTCACCCCACTCTACCCTATAGAATGGGAATATTTTCGTGGTTATGTTATAGTCTGTTAAAGTTAACACTGACAGGTTTGACAATTTATTTTCATTTTTATATATACAATATACGGGAATATTCCTTTTCTAATTTTATATATACAATATTCGCTGATAAAAACGAAGAAGAAAAATTTAAGCATACATAGAGCGACTCATAATGGTAATGAAATTTGCAGAATTTTTTGTGACAAATAACGACGCAAATGCTAATATCAATATTAACCCTTAATTAGTCGCGTTGTTTTTCGTGTCTCTTTTCCGTGCATGAATGTCATATACGAGTTTCCTTGTCATTGGCGCCTGAGAGGCACCACGCGACTAATTAAGGGTTAAACAAGTCGATATCTTTACTAATTTCATTGCCTTGTTTTAGTAGTCGATTCAGAACAGAGTTACCAAATCGAGCAGTTTTAGAGCGATGAATAAAAAATAAATCTGCATGTTGTAATATACGTGGCAGTACGTGTATACTGATTTTTCCCATGAGTTCAATACTATTGGTATTGTGTAGGATATTATATAAGAACAACATATCGGATATCTCACATCCATTGTACAGTAGTTGAATCGAAAAGATTGATTCGATGTCAGAATAGTCATGATCGACAAATCTCATTGGAGTACCACTGCGGTAGGTTAGTTGTCCCATGTATTTATGTTTAATTACTTCAGTCATCTTAATTTCGCCCAACTTAAACGGAGACCAAATCGGTGACGCGTATTCTAGTATGGGGCGTACTAGCGAGTTGTACAATATACAATAAGTTGTTGGATTTACAAAGGTTAGTGTTCGATTGATAAAGCCTAGAACTCTAAGAGCCTTATTCATGATACGTGTTATGTGATTTTTAAAGGTACCCTATGCAAAAAAAAGACGTTGGAGCCAACATTGGATCCATCGTTGGAAATTACGTTGGAATTTACGTTGGATCCAACGTTGGAACCAATGTTGGATCCACCGCCAAATCCGAACTAGAATTCCAACGTTGGATCCAACGTTAGATCCAACGTACTTTTTTATATAAAAAAAAAAACAGTTTTATGTACTTTTCATATAAACATTATTTTTACCCTTTTTATTCAATTTTTATCTTTTTATGATTGCTGAAGTACTATGAGCATCCTTCCACCTATGAAGATATCCTGTAATAAAATAAGTAAATCTGTAATTCAAATTATTATAAATAATAATAATAATAAATACTTCGAAATATTATAAATCAATAATGCATATTTATTGTTATCTATAATA
>JABFPQ010000657.1:0-10648 GCA_022817265.1 Masnerella sp. ZL-2020
TATAAAAAATGGTTAACTTATCTTAAAATTATATTAATTTATTTTATTTTCATAATATACATTTTTATTTATAGTTTATTCAGTTTTTAGAAAACTGTTTTATGCTTATTGCAAAGTCAGATTACATACTGCAATAATATCAAAACGACGAATACTATAATGTCAATAAGCTTAAAAGTAGTAATAACAGATAATTTCGAATATTTTCGATAGTTTCGAAAAATAGTTCCGGATAGATATATTTGAAACCGATTGTTCGGTTTAAATGATTTTCAGCCTTAAATGATATAGAAACTGAGTAAGGCAACAATTAATGGTGGTGTTACACGTGAAATAGTATTGTGTTTATAATTGTTTAGTTATACCGATTGTTCGACTTTGAAGAGAGTGAATTGCAAACGCTCAATCGGCGTTTATCTTCGACGCAAAAGTTTTCAATATTGTGATTTATGAGTTCGCCAAGAGCTTGCTCCTCTAATACTCGGTAGAGGCGTGCACCGGCGCTTAGTCTGCTTTCGTTTCCAGGCGAGGCACTTCTGTCTTTGCTATCTCGACGCGGTCTGCGAAGCACGTCTTCCAGGCCGAACTCGATCTTCTTGCCTTTATTGTCGGTGTTGCGTTTGGGCGACGTACGTAATGGCGAACTCTGAGAGCTGCAGGCACTCTCACGCCGCGAACTCGCACCTGGCAAGGATATCGAATTCGTCCTGGATCGTGACGTTCCATCTTCGTTGTCCACCGAATTCTTATGAGTATGCTTCCACAACCAGTTTCGACGTCTTGTGCCCACCGGAGGCACTTGGTCAACTTGTTGTTGGTCGCTTTGAGCATTCTTTGGTTCGTTCGTTGCAAAAAACATTTCGTCCAGATCGTCTAACAACACATCGGCATAGTGGTGAATCCCAATACAAAAAAAATTATTTTTCAAAAATATTGCGTATCTCTCATACCCTAAGCAAACTGAGACAATAAAACAAGTATTTTGAATTCCGCAATTCATTTCGTGTTAAACATCTACTTTGTACCTTAAGATATCCGTGATATGTCACAGTTTAATTATTGGAGCAATTGGAAGAATTGGAACAAGTCTAAGTGATATAATTTACTCATTTTTTGGTTCCAAAATTTTGTTCAAATTCGCTGTGAAATTTGGAAAGTGCAAAGCTAATGAACGGGTGCCGATGATGAATATGGTTTCAAATAACAATTTTAATATTTTGAATTCCAACAGTCAACCATACACAAGCATACAACCAGGGCTGGGCAAACACATCTGTAAAGTGTATTTAAATACAAAATACTTATATTTGTATTTAAATGACGAGTACTAAATACTTCTGGCTAAGGTATTTAAATATTGTATTTATAAATACAATTTGAATTCATCTGACTAATTATTTATACAAATAAACTATAAATGACGCATTGAAACACAGCAGCCAGGACTATTATACTAGTACAATCGTAATGCGCGTAGAATATTGAAGGAACATATTTTGAATCTATTTACAATTTTTTTGAATTAAAAAACTAATTCTTTTTTCATCACATGTGCACGTAAAGTTGTACTTTAATCCCTGATTTTAGGGAGCAAAGTGCACTTTTAATACTGTGGGAGTAAAACATGTCTCTCGGGAGTAAATGCTTCGGTTTACTCCCTCGAAGGAAAGTTTTACTCCCTAGGGACTAAAAATGCACTTTACTCCCTCAAATCCAGGGATTAAAAGTTCGACTTTTTACATGCACTTGTGACGAAAAATATCGTTTGCACTGCGGGGAGTAAAACTCAACTTTAATCCCTTGATGGAAAATATACTATTGTTTTCAAATCTATATCTAGATAGTAATAGAATAATAAATGAGTTTTCATAATATTTAATAGACACTTACCCGGTAATTTTTTAGTTCGAAATGATGCATTTGTTATCATTGATTTTGAAACCGTTGTTGTTGGATTCACTGTAGACAATGCCACTCCCAAAGAATCTCCAGGTTGTCCTGCAGAAAATAAATTATAGAAGTTTATTAATGTGTATTAATGCATTTTGTCAATTTACATTGTTAATGAAATGAAGATAATTTTCTTAGAATTACACAATCCAAGAATTAATCGAATCCAATCGACAGAAAACATTTTTAAATTTAGTAATATATTGTGTTACTTATTAGTGCCAAAAATGAACCTTGCTTAATGATTATTTTGAAAAAGTTAAGCTTGTTAAATGAAATGCCTCATGAGTAAAAATCTTTTTTTTTATATGACTTCAGATGCAATGTTTGTTCTGACAATGTATAAGGAGACATAATGATAATGATAATTACCTGGTGGCCCGGAACTGGTCAAATTACGTATAGCATTTGATACCAGCATAACACTGGGAAAAATTTCATAACAAGCACGATTATGAATATCTTCTACAGCCTGCAAACCAAGACTCCAACAATCATTGTACCTGGTAAATAAAAACTTATAAATAATTTGGATATTATCATGTAAAATGGATTAAAGATTTCTCAAAACGAGAAATGAAAAAATGCTTGGATGTTCATTACATTAAAATTAAATGTATGAGTTATAAATAGTATTTTGATCAATAAAAGAGATAGCAAAGCGTTATTCTCCGAGTTTATTCCCGAATTCTAAGAAAGAAAACGTAATTCGTTTAAGAATAATATAACGTTTTACACTCTAAAAACTGGTATTAGATTAAAGAAAAATAAAATTGGTGTTTAATTTCTTACATTGCATAATAAACCGAATGCAATAGCTCGAGTAATAACTGACTCGATACAGGGATTCTTGGAAGTAGTCTGGGCACAAAACTTGAGTCGCTACAATATGAAGATCGCTGGTGATGGCCAGATTTCGTGAATCCTTGAGTAACTAGTCTGGAAAGTAAATCATTTTAATTATAATTTTATATGAAGGACCCAATTTTATCATGGTGGTTAGAGCTTTCCTGTTTATTGAATTCAATTTAACATTTCATTCAAGTTTGCATTGAGAAAAATGTACTATAAAATAGCAGTTTATTGATATGGAAAAATAATCAAGTTGTAAACTATTTAAGTATCTAAAAAATCTCATAACATTTGCTTCTACTAATATAACGTAAGCGAGGAAGTTGTTTGTTATGATCTGAAGCATAATCAGGCCAAGTATGAAACAATTCCATACTACCAAAAGTGAACTATTCTACTTCATGTTATTCTTGTATTATATAACAGAATGGACTACTTACTTTGACGTTACTTTGGATAGCTGCTCTAATGAAGTTTTCGATATAAAACTTAATTGCTGGTTATAAATAAAAAGTAAAGCAGTCATAACTTTCAGCCTGTTCTGAGCATTCAACATTTCCACTTGTTTTAAAGGTCCCCATGTTACAGGTTTCGTATTACACTCTTCAAATCGCCGTATTTCATTTTCCGTGAAAGATACAGGAGCTAAACTAGACGGCTAGAGAGAAATTCGCAATTAATATATAAATAGGTTATTGAACAGTGTACAATATATAATAATAAAATAATATATTAATAAAACAATATATTCCTTCTTTGCTTAAGCACTTGACTTTTTTTGTTTGACACACAGTTTTGTCACTGAAATTTCCACCTCCAATTTTTTGAAAAAAAATGGTACAGACTTTTTTTTTAATAATCAAAAACTGTATAAGCATTGACAATTTCTTGTGGAAACGCCTATGCAAAATGTTTCCAAATCTAATATTCAAAATTAACACAACTAACAAAACTAATACAATTCTTACATTAAAACCAAATTTGAGATTTTGATTGTGTATTTTTATATATTTCCGACTGACAAATTCAATGTTTTTTGTCTAGATAAGTTATTGTATTAATCATGGTATAATGTTTTGAATTATATATAAATAAAACAAATTACCTCGTGGTAAATAGACATCATTGCAAGCGATGGTAATCTAAAAGATACAGTTTTTGGTTTCCCATCTCTATCTGCTACATCTAAATTATAAACTCCAATCAGCAATGTTTCCATAGCTCTACAACTCTGTAAATAATGCAGTATATTAAGAATAACATATGTATTATTTATTTAAAATTATTAAAATTGCAAATTCTGTTACATGCTCTAGATTACAGTATAGGTTTAATTATGACATATACAGGTGGACATGTCATAATGCAGCATGATACAGGTCATCATTAAAATCCTGATCCTAATAGAATTAGATCTATTAAGATTTGGACAAATAGACTACTACGATCATATGTTAAATTAATTTTCAAAATAAGACACGAAAAATCGTGAGATTTTCAGTAAAATCGTTTAGTTCCCTAAGTATACTAATAAACTTTTTTACACGGTTTACATTTGTAAAAAAGACTCTTGTACACATATTGAAGCATTTATACAACACTTGATTCAGGTAAGAAGATATTATTTGTAATCCATCAAAGGTGTTATTGCTTGATTTTGGATACTAATTAATAGGTCTAGCACACATCTTGTTATTGCATGCATATCATGATTTAATTGTACATTCAGAAAATTAACAGTTACACGATTTAATCATATATGATTGTTATAGTGACTTTGCAAAACTTCAAGTTGAGCAAACATTTTCTGGAAGAACTTATAATAATACCTAAGCTTAGATGACAGAAAATTTAATTACTTTTGAATATAGATTAAAAAATCTAAATAAATAATGAATTGTTCAAGTTAAACATAATTATTATATTACCTTTATATCTGCATGGGCAACTGAATTTAAGTAAATATATATTAAGGTGGGTAAAAATTGTAAGGTGAATCTCTGTAATTCCACCTCTTCTGAGCGATAGAAGCTGAATAACTGATGACAAACAGTATCCACCAACTAAAACACAATAAAACGAATTATTAATAATTGTATGAGGTTGCAAAATATACTTATAATTTTGCTATATAAAAATTAACATTGGGTATTATTCAAAAAAATATACACAGTATTTTTAAATAACATGATTCCAAACAATACTAGGTTTAAAGTAAAAATTCAATAAATTCAAAATTTTTAAAATTAATAGTAATTTAATATCTCAAATTATTTAATAATAATATAGCAATTCTAGTTTATTAAATAAGATAATATGTCTTATGCTTAGTCATTTATATTTAAAAATAATAATTGTTCATTTAGTAAAAGTGAATCAATATAAAAACAATATTTCAATATTTAAAATAAAGACCTTCTAATAGATTAAAGACATTTTCTTTTTTTGGCTGATGATTATTTTGAAAGTGGAGAATAAAAATTTTATAATTAAATTCATCAATCATGATATTATCAAAATTATGTTTGGATATTCAGTTTTTTATCACTATATTTTATTCAATGAAGTTAATTCATAGGTGATATAATCAATAAACACTTAACTGAATAAAAAGACATGATATGATTCAACAACACTTTCAAATTAATGAAACAATTTAACACTTTTTTAATATAGTATATTACTTAAAAAAAGCATGAAACAAAAAATACCTGACTATACTTGCTTCGCTCCTCCAACAGAGCATATAATGCACGAACGATTTCATTGTCTCTTGAAAGAGTATCTGCAAAAGTTCGAAACTCCGAAGGTTGAAGATCTTCGCAGTCAGCTAACCACTCTGTTACAAGACTTTCTGTCATTTTGGAAAATACAAATGATTTTGAAACTCTTCATCGAACGAACACCTGTTAAAGAAAAATAAGTTGTATGTAGTTCAATGACAAGTAATTCTTAGGTTTGAGAGTACTAAATAAATTAGAGTGGTGATTAACAATAAGTCATTTTTGAAGTGATATGATTTTCTTAAAAAAGTGAGCTATTCTTCTATGGAATTCTAATGGCTTAGTTCAAATCATAGCATAGTAAGCCTATTTTTTCAAAAGGAGTTGACAAAAACTGAATAACGATTATTTATTATTACCGTTCCGTGGCTTTCTACCTCTGATGTGTTATTCATAAAATAGTCATGTTGGTTAATATGTCGACTTTGTTTAATTATTCCAAAATTCCTAAACCCAATTCCACTGCCTAAATACGTACGTCAAAATGATAAAGTCAGCTGATACTGGCAATTGTTGACCATGACATATTGATATCAAGACGAGCTTCCGATCACATCGACTCCTACCTATCATCTGTCTTTGTCATCAGTGATTATACTTATTCATGACTCAAACACACTCAAATACTGCGAAGCAGCAGCGGAATTATCAGGGCCATATTCTTGAAACTTGTGGCAGTGACTGTCACACAGCACACTGCCTGTATATCTCAAATCTCAACACTCTCCAAATACCAATTATATGAAGTTGTCTTCAGATCGTGGCAGTTGTCTTCGCGTTGCGCGCGCAAATTCAATGTCGACGTTTTCACATTGTTGTCTGCGCAAAAAACCTGCCGTATAAGCCTGAAAAAGAACTGTATTTATATAAAAAAAAAGAACTATATTTATATCAAATATAAAGGATGACAATAGCGTAGGTATTATATTTTTGAACCATGTACATATGAACTAAATTATTTTGTTTTATTTGTTAATATAAAACATATAACAGTAATAAATGTATAATATGTACAAAATTATAATAAATAAATTGTGTTAAATATTAACAAGTCAAATAATTAAAAATGTACAATTTCGAAAAAATCGTTCTAGAATATGATGATAACGTAGAAATCTGTATGATCACACATCTTGATGTCCTCTTTGCGCATGTTTTGTCTAGTACGGAAACAGAATTGGATCTGACATTTTGTGAAGTTATTATACAAGCGCAATCAGAAAGTGTGTGAACACTTTTTCGTCGATATAATTATCGAATCGAGAAGATTATTTGTAAAATATTCAGACACTATTGAATATTTCGTCAAGAGAGTGCAGATGGTGTAGATTAACAAAACTGGTCTCTTGAGACTGCGTTTCTTTTCATGACATCTCTTGGTAAACGTATCGATCTCTGTGGCGGCCAACGCATTTCATGTTCGAGATTCAAGATGTTTGTAAATTGATGATTTATAGAGGATAGATAATGGAGGTAGTAGGTGATTACGAATACAATACTAAAGACCTGATAGGTCATGGTGCTTTTGCTGTTGTTTTCAAAGGAAGACATCGCAAAGTAAGTGTTTTATAACCTTTTTTCTGACATATTCATTTCTGTCATATTTACATTGTTACTATATTTATACCCGATTTTTGGAAAGCTGGTTGATACTTGTCTAATCTTTTGTTATCAAAAATGAGTACTTTGCAGAAAATCCATTGCCTTTTTTCTTTAATTTTTATTTTAATTTGAGGATTATAGCTACTTTTTAGGATAAAATCTAAATGTCTATAAGTAAATCCACCTTTCTATTGAAGTATATATTTTTATAGAATAACATTTTCATGGCATTTAGAAAAAAAAATGTATTGTGTTTTTAAATATAAATGGAGCAAAAGAAAAATTAAACCAAGTTAAAGGGTCTATCCAAGTTATATATAAAAATAATGATTTTTTTGTCAAATATTATATATCATTGTCAGTAAAATTGAAAAAATATGTCTATGTAATAAACTGTTAATATAATAGTTTTTATTTAGTTTATTAATGACATTAATTCACTAAGAAAAAACTTTAACTTTAATAGAATGAGACTTTTTTTTCTATTTGTAGAAAACACTTAACTTCTTCTTTGCTTAGTTTGAAGTAAAATCAAATAATCACTAAATTTAATGTCAAATACCATAAAGAATCTAGATTTCATTTCTGTAGCAAAAATGATGCTTCATTTTGTAGCACAGTTACCAACAATTTTTCAAATCTTTTTGTGCATTGTTGAACATGTTAATGCCAAATGTATAATACCTATAGCAATTGTCTAGAGTTGATAACCAAATCATACATTTATGGTCACAGTGACCATAAATTTGTTTTTTTGGTAATTTGATATATACTAATTTTCAAAGAACAATTGATATATAACTTTTCCAAAAAACATTTTAAGACATCAATTTATAAAACACTAAAGTTCCACTTATTTGCTTTTTGCTGAATCAGAAAATTCCACATATTTATTTATCTGATTGGTTGAAACTTTACTAAAATAAAATAAGGCAAATAACTGATTAAATACCAAATAACTATTGATTTTTTAACAATATTTTGAAATATAGTACCTATTCTTGGTGGTGAAAATATTATAATTTTTAAACATGATTTCAAATATATTTTGTTAGTATTTATTTTTATAATGATGATTTTTACAAAAAGGTTGTATAGACTTTTTCATCACTAATTTAGAATAGACTCTTTTTCATTTATAATTTAAGTTATACCTTCATTTTTCTACAATTTAAAAGTGCATTTCTTTGTAAGAGGTGTTAAACTAGTACTAGAAACGCATTTTTATTCCCAGATTTGAGGAAAGAATATGCTATGCTCTTTAGGGATTGATATCTGATTATTACATATAAATTTTACAATATTTGCTTGAACAAATTTTCCTAAGCAAATTTTAATTAATGTTACAAAAGTAACATTAATTATTCCACAATTTTTTTGTTTGTTATCATTCTACAAAAAACTCCCTATTTACAACATAAATGATTTTGCAAGAAATTTGTGAAGAATTGAACGATTTAACTAAATTGTCTAGTTCCAACATCTTTTCCTTTTTTTAAAATAAGTTAGAAAGATTATAAAACATTTAAATGATTAAAATACCTAGTAAATTAATATCATACATTTTATTTATAGAAACCCAACTTCGTAGTTGCTATCAAAAGTATAACGAAGAAAAACTTGTCAAAGTCACAAAACCTTCTTGGCAAAGAGATTAAAATTCTAAAGGTTAGTAAAATTAACTACTAAATTAAGATTAAATTAAATAAAACTGCTCGATTACAATTAAGGTGATTTTTCGGTACCATCTCCACTTCACAAATGCCTGTAAATAATATAATGCATCATGAATTCAATTTTAGTTTTCAAATAAATTATATCACACTAGTCAATAATGACGAGAGAATAGATTTGCCAGCACTTACAGACTTTTTTTAGACACAATCGAACCTGAAAAATCGCCTTAAAAATGATGGGCTTGTTTCAAATGAGATTTTACTGATAATATATATTTTTCCTATTTATTATTTGGATCTGACATGGGGGCGTGGTCTTGATAAAAATGGCGACAAAGAGAAAAAAAATGTCGAGTTTGTCACCTATGAACTGTATTTTTATATAATTATACATAATTATATATTCTAGATTAGGCTGACATAGTAAAATTTTATATCACTTGTTTTTGATCTAGACTAAGAGTTTTTGGCTGGGGCGTTTTAGAATACGAAATGAGACTGGAGTATTTTAGAATGCAAAACGGGACTAGGGTGTTTCAGAATACACAGATAACATAAACGTCTATTTCCATGCATTTTTTGCACAAATTTATGTACAGAATATGCAAGTTGGATGCAATGCAAAGTTAGATTTATATAAACTTTATTATATTTGATTCGTTACGATATTTTACATAAACGAAGACTTCTTTATTGCTGGATTAAGATATCGCGAGAACTATTCCATCCAAGTGAATTTGCTTACAATTAGAAATATATAAAACAAAAAATCTTTTATTTAAATAAATTCATCGTTTTCTAGGAATTAACAGAATTACATCACGAAAATGTTGTGGCTCTTTTGGATTGTAAGGTATGTTTACTTTCAAAATAAATGTTTCCATATTCCAATACTTTTCATTATTAAATTTCCAGATAAGGAAATCAAATTTTCCCTTTAAGGAATCAATGATTGATGTCTCATAACATAAATTACCTGTTAATTTACTTTACTAGATTTATATAGTGCTATTTCTTAAAAAATCGTTGCGAAATAATTATATTTGATATAATTTTTTAGGAATCTAATCTCAACGTCTTCCTGGTTATGGAATACTGCAATGGAGGCGACTTAGCAGATTACTTAGGCGGTGAGAACATTTATTTTTTAATATAGTTATTAAGTCGAATCTATATATACTATAATGAGTATTTTTTTCAATTATGTCAGAATTTTTTTGAAATACTTGAATATACATTTTTGCAAAAGATTCGCAGGTCCAAGATAAAATCTCTCGTTCAACCAAGCTTGGTTCTTTTTTCAAGATGAAAAATATTTGTCATACCAATTTTACATGTTTTTTTTTCTTAAAATGTAAAATGTTTATAACACATCAATAGTACTGAAATATTTTCGCAACAATAGTACTTTACATTACAATTGAATTAGATTCAAATTTTCTTACTGAGGTAGCTAATGTTTTGCTGGATGTAAAAATCTGAACAGATATATTGATGCGATTCTTGTACAATTTTGTCCATTATTCTACGGCATAATGAGAATGTAACATGGATGTAATGTGGGATATTGTTCCCAAATTGAATAAATATCAGTCTATAACTAAATTTAAATATTTTCGATGTATGGGAGTAATATTATCAGTAACTGTTAGCCGAATATTAACATTTCATTAGGCAAACACATGAATATAAAATTTATATATATAATAAAACGTATGTTTTATTCTTAAATTCAATATACATATTTACACAATCATTTTTTTAAATAGCCAAGGGAACTTTGTC
>JABFPQ010000658.1:0-10634 GCA_022817265.1 Masnerella sp. ZL-2020
TTATACACATAATACAATCATATAAAAACATATAATCTAAAGAAGCACAGTACTACCCAAAATATACAGTTCCATTTCGATTATTTATTACTAACTGTTCAAATGCCGACCAATCAGAGCAAAAATAAAAACTTTACGCTTTAGAGTTTGTTAGCTATATATTTTATACATAGTTAACAACAACTTTTTTACTACAGATTATTATTACATCTATTGAATTTCTGATTACAAGTTACCCGATATATATAATTCACGACTGATTTATGTTAGAATTGTATACTGTAATTTAAGTATAACTTACAACATTAATTTTTAAAGCTACAATTATATTTAAATTTTACCATCAATTATATATTCAGTGCTCTTGCAATCTCGTTGTCATAAAAAACAACTCTCACGCGATTCGAAGCAATCATAAATTTGCGTCTTACGTATTGACAATGTCATCGATAAACCGTGTCGTAAATAAGAATTTTATCCGTCTCTTCGTGAATAATTACAAACACATTTTTTACGCCGGCCCTCCGCCACATCAAATGCGAGTTCTTATCTTCACCACTCTCATTATGTCCAACGTCGTTGCGCAATACGTTGCTCCCGATTAAACGTTGGAATTACAGGAAATCGCAACGCTCGAGATTTACTGCTCCCGAGATTCTCGGAAATTTGTTTAGCAGAAAGATAACGCGGATCGAGTCATCGAAGCGACCTTTTTCCGCTTTTCCCCGCGCGATTTTTCTCGATCCCAATTATCAAAGTACATGCATTAGCGTGACGTCATTAGACTAATCGTAAATTTAATTATGAAGCTCCCGGTTCAGTTAGTTTTTTATAAGAATACGAATTTGTAGTTCCCAAGAATAATGATAATTTAACAAACGACCAGCGATTCCGTCCCTAACTACTTAGTGAAAACACTTAGGCTACTTTAATTTGATAGCGTTTTACTCAATTGGGCGAATAATAATGAAATACTTTCTCACGCTTGGAGACGTCGCTTGGTTAAACTATAAAATCGGAAGAAAGATGTGTCGAGGTGGTAAGAAAATGTTCGTACTTGTTGAATATATTGGTCGAAGTTTTAATGAGAGAGGAGTATAAAACTTATAGACATGTGGATCGCCTTTAAAATCTTCAGGAAAAGAAAAATCTTATCATGTCTTCACAACTTTCCTGAATAAAAATTAAAGATTATCATATTAGACTAAAAAAACTTTCAGATAACAAAATTAAAAATCTCTTTAATGAAACTTGATTTTTCACTTTTTTGACGAAACGATTAACACAGTTGGTTAATACATTAATTTCGACACTTGTGTCTTATCGTAATTATTTATCTTAATCAAGATGTCTGACTTTTTAGAAATAGTATAACTTGTGTCTTAAAATAAGACGTGTACAATATGTATGTATATTACTTGTTTGGCAAGTGCAAATTCTAAATTTAATACACGTAAAACTAACCTAATCTTTTATCAGAAAATACAACGTTCTTGTAGTTTATTTAGGTACATTGTTTTAATACAAAGTAAAATACGATAATTGGCAATGAAAAGAAAGAAAAACAATTGACATCTCAGTTATTTACAAGCAGAAACAAATCGATGAACGTTCGTGAGCGAATAAGACAATGGTTACGAAAATCTGGGATCGTTTTCGATTGGGTTCGCGTCGCGCTGATAATTCCGAACGAAGCGACCGCAGGGGGCACACGCGAGACGTCGTATCTGATTTTGTTATCCGCTTAATTACACGCTGTAACGCGTCACGGCCGTCGTAGCCGTAAACTAACTAACGCGTAATCCGTATCCTTTCTCTCATTCGGCCTCTTAATCTTGGCTACTTTCTCCCCCCCCCCCCGCCCCCTCCTCTTTATCTATCCGGCGATTATCTATTTCGTGGCGCATTATTTTGCCCGAGCGAGGCGTAATGAACTTCCTTTCTTTTAAATATAAAAGGCGCCCATTAAAATCGCGCGATTTTATCGGCAAAAAGGGCACGTGGGCTCAAAAAGGACAAAGATCCGCCGAATTCCGCGCAGTCATTATCGTTATTTTGCCTGCAGAAACAATTCCTGCGCCGATTCATTAGTGACGTCGCAATATGACACAGTTTTGCTCGATTTTTGCTGGTTGCAGTTTTTTTCGCGTTTTCAATACGCAACTCAGTTGTGTTACAATTGAGTTGTAAATCAAGTGTCGTAATGTCTCCGTTTATAACGAATGTATGCGCATGTTTCAATCAATCATAAAATCGGTTGACAAACAGAAACATTACTATTTTTTTAAACATTAACTTTGTTTAAATAAATTATTGTTAAAATTAGAAGAAAATTCAACAATTATAGAAAATAATGGTAAATAACTATATGGAAAAATAATCACAAAATACAATTTTTTAATAAGAAAAAATAATGGAAACAAAATGAAAATATAAGAATATAAAAAAAAATAATATACCTATGTTAAATGCTTTAAAAATGTTTGAAAAAGTTATATCATGATATATTCACATATCTATTTTGTATCGAAACTGATTAAAGCGAGAAAATTTCGTTATCGTCGTTCACGAAGGATGATATAAAATTAAAGAACTCGGGTTAATTTTCGACGGCCATAAAAAGCCCAGGCTATCGATCCGTAAACATCCCAGGTTTTCTTTCGCCGATATAACGGTATTTTGTGATGATGTAATGCGTAGAAAAATGCTGAGTCGAAATTTTTCCTCGAACCATTTAGCACGGCCACTTGCGGTTCGGAGTGATTCACTTGATTTATCGGGTTCCTTACAATCTGATTCCGGGAAAACGAGTTATCGGAACTTTGTTATGAGCAACAGGGTGAAAGACATTTAGAGAATTGTTGCAATCATTTTATTGCGATAAAGGTGTTTGCGAGGAAAAGATGTTGGTAATTGTTTAGAAATAAATATAATTTTAAGAAAAAAAATTTGGAAATTTTAATTTTTTAATGAATTTTGCGAATTTTGTTGAATTTAAGTTGAAGTTTTGATAGTTTTGTTAGTTTTGTTAGTTTCGTTAGTTTTGTCAATTTTGTCAGTTTTGTCAGTTTTGTTAGTTTCGTTAGTTTCGTTAGTTGTATGAGTTTTGTTAGTTGTGTTAGTTTCGTTAGTTTTGTTAGTTTTGTTAGTTTTGTTAGTTTCGTTAGTTTCGTTAGTTCTGTTTGTGTTATGTATAACGTAATACTTACGAATAATACGAAAAAATTGCAATTTATTTAACTTAACGTAGTTTTGCTAATTCTTTGAAAAAAAAGGTTTTTAAATAAGAAACCTGTTTTATTTGAAGACAGATGTTCGAATGGAATCAAGTTCAAATTTTTTTACAAAGTTTTCGAGTTTCCCACTGTTAATTTTTTTAGTTTGGATAATTTTATTAGTTTCGTAATTCATGTTAGAGAGTTTTATTTGAATTTTTGCGAATAATTTTTTTCATACACATTTCAAAAAAAAATGGAAAGATGTCCCTACGATCTCAAACAAGACATTTCCTCGTACAGTAAACATACTCTAATTTTATGCTTTTTCTGTAGTACACTCTAAAACCTGGTTCTATAAAAGTGTCTTAAAATAAGACGTTTGGTGTCTGAAAGTAAGACATAAATTGGCGTCTTAAATTAGGACACTGACGTCTTAAATTAAGACACTTTTGAAGCACCAATTTTTAGAGTGTAATATACACGATATCCACCACAATCGTACTAAAAGTGTCCGATCAAATAAAAGCAAAATATTTATCCAATTAAGCGCGCATGTTGGAGGGTGTTGCGGTTTATCCATCCGAAAAATCCGAACACGACTGCTCGTGTGTCGAGTCATTTTAAGCGCCGTGTCATTGCTCAAAGTCGCGGCAGTGGAAACAACGGCGTATTTACACGAGCGACAGGTAACGAGGAAGCCCGCGGCAATTCGGCCTCGTCTCTTTCCAGCACTTTCGTGCCTCGTCTCTGTCGTCTGCCAAAGAGCATGCGCGCCTCAACATGAACAGCGGCCGACCGGCACAGGTACCGTCTGTTAATTAAGAGCCGTCGCGTGTGGTCCCCCCCCCCCTCCGCCAGCCGAAATCAGCCGTGTGCATATTCATCCGAATCAGAAACGCGCGACAAACAACATCTGTCTTCAATCATAACAAGCGCCGTCGCATTATATGCGCTCTTGAATTACAATCGCTGCGGCAGATGTAACGCGCGGCCCAATTAGACCTCGTTACATCGAGCGTCGCTTACCTTTGCCGAACCGCGTTTCGGTTATTGACGCCGGCGTGCGACCTTTATTAAGACACATATTCCGCTCGATTACGCAGCCGCGCTGCAAAGTGCTTTGCATTGCTAATTGTAATTGCGACGTGCACTGTCTTTTTGATGAACTTTGACTCGAGCTCGCATGATATTTTCGTTTACAGTGCAGATAAACACGATGAAATGTCTTTGAGTTTTGAATGGAATTGTTCAGTTCAACAGGTTATGATTCTAGAACATTATTATTTGCACTGATTGGTTATTTAGTTAACACAAACACAAATAAAAATAAAATTCTGAAGAGACCATTTTCAAAAATTTGCAAATTTTTATAAGAAGCTTTAACTATTTTATTACAAATTTTTGTCATTTAAAATTTTTCTTAGTAGGTAAAATTGATATTAAATATTTGAAAAAATAATATACACATTATTTTCGAAAAAATAAATCATAAATCGAAAATTTCGTCTTGTCAGTCTTATTGTATTTGTAAAAAATTTTTTTTTATTATCGACAATAAAATTAAATTTTAAAAATGTAAAAAAAATCATAAATAGAAAATATTTTACGTGTTCCTGATAGAACAATAGGACTTCCTTCAACATTTCCAAAAGCCTTTTATTTATTTCCAAAGCTTTAGAAAGTGATGCAACTTAATAACCTCTCTTTGAAGTGAAGATGATGTTTCTATTTTTCGACTCTCGTTCTCGAGTGGTTCGACCAGTCGAACAGCGTGAAAATCGCTGTAACGTCAATACCTCCCGAACACAGAAAGTTTATCAAACAATCGTACATGACTCGGACGGGAATACATTGCTTAGAGACGCTTTCCAAATTGGCCGTCTCTCTTTCTCCGGCGCGCTTTCCTTTTTACGACTACATTGTCGCGTGAATTTATGTTACTCATGTTCGGGACTGCCGGCGTTCATTTTTTATGGCCCGCTGAAAATTCAATGGACACACTCGCAAATACATAAAAATTGCAGATATGATTCCGCCGCGATGAACACTGCAACATTTACACCCTTTTAAACTTTTATCCACATCCTTTTACAGCGGCCCATTCTGTATCTATTACGTCATGCCACGTGTCATTCAGCGTACAGTAATTACATTTCTCCTGAAAACGGAATGTAATAAAAATGAAAAAACGGACTGTGTTCGGAAATCAAAACCACGGGTGTTTGTAACGTTGGGGAATGAATAAATATAAATTTCATTGGCTGAGTGATAAAAAGAATGCATTTTTGGGTACAATGAATAGTATATAAAACTGATTTTGATAGTGATAACAATTAGTTTTATTAAACATTTAATTGGCAGTGTTTGTATAAAAGTTACAATCATTACTGTCAACCAGTTAAAATAAAAATATTTTATAGAGATGCAGTTTTTTTCATTTTATTCAAAATTGTACAAATAGACTCAACAAAATATTAAGATTATATGCTTTTTATTTTTTTTTTTGTATATTCCGTATATGACACATTTTCTTTCGAAGTACAGTTTTAGTGGTTTCGTTAATTTTCTTAGTTTTGTTAGTTTTCCTAGTTTTGTTAGTTTTGTTAGTTTCGTTAGTTTTGCTAGTTTTGTTAGTTTTGTTAGTTTTTTCAGTTTCATTAGTTTTGCTAGTTTTGTTAGATTTGTTAATTTCGTTAGTTATTTTAGTTTTGTTAGTTTTGTTAGTTTTGTTAGTTTTGTTAGTTTTGTTAGTTTTGTTAGTTTTGTTAGTTTTATAGTTCTGTTTGTAAGTTTGTACGTAAAACTTGCGAATAATATGTGAAAATTACAATTTATTTAATTGACCATGATCTAATTGTTTATACATATAAAACGCGAAGAATTTCGTCCCGCAATAAATTTTGCAAGTAGGAAATCAGAAGATCAAGATGAGAGATAAATATGTTCACGAAAAAAATGTGTAAGCGATAAATTAATAGCTTTTAAGTTTGACCATTTATTGAGATGTCTGGCGTAGTGAGCGAGGCAGATATGTCCGTGTAATAACATAGTTTTCTTGTTGGCGTGTTGCAGTTGGCGGGGACGCCGCGGAGGACGAAGATTCGTATCTGCTGGAGGAGGAGGACGACGTGCCCTCGGCTACGATCGCCAGTGACACCGAGCTTATCTCCGAAGGCGGCGGGCACCTACCCGTTTTCATGGTCGAGCCACTGGATTCCTTCGTGGTGAAAAATAAGCCCGCGACGCTGCGCTGCAAAGCCGCCCATGCCCTTGAGGTGTACTTTCGATGCAACGGCGTGCGGGCCAACGAATACCAACAGCAGGACTTCGTCGACCCGCACACCGGCACGCGCATCGTCGACAGCGAACTCAACATCACGCGGGACCACATCGAGGAGTACTTCGGCAAAGAGAAATTCAAGTGCGAGTGCATCGCATGGTCCGGATCTGGTCAAATCAAAAGTCAGCCCGCGTATATTGATGTGGCATGTGAGTTGCATTTTTGTTGGTCATTCTTTGTCGAACAGCGAAGCGTGTAAGATGTTATCTCTTACTTGGAAGTTTGAGGTTACTAATCGATGCTTGGCATTCTTGACGAAAAATAATATGTTTTAGGTTTTGGCCGAAAGTGGTTTATTTCCAATACACGAACAATAATGAATTAACAATTAACCTAGAGAAATAGTTTTTGTGCACAACTTGAAAAAGACCATTTCATAGATTTAGAAATAAAATTTTATTAGCATACTTTTAAATGTTTAGTTTCAACAAAAATGTTTCCAATAATAATGAATGATTATAATGTTATATTAATCAAGTAAAACGAAAATTTTAAACAAACAGACAAATTTTAAAAGTCCAAAAAGCATATTATAATATTAAATATACAGATATATTTTCAAAGTTTTTTATTGCAGTTTTTATTCTCAAAGTAAACACCGCGTCAGTACCTGTAAACATATTATTCAACTTTTTCATTCCTCGGCACTTAATTTGCAGAGGATTACTATTTATGGCGAAGAAAGTTTTCAAGAATTGTTTGCATACATGAAAGTAAACCATTTTTTCTTCCTCGGTTGCAGCAGACTTTTTATCTATAATTATGAAATACTTGACAGAAGTCATAACTTAAGGTTTAGAGGCGTTCTTGACGGCTCAACTTGTTATACGGCGAATAAACGATATTACGAAATTGATGTTTACCTTTTTTTATACGCCACGGGTTCTTACGGCCAAGAAAAAAGACTTTTTTACGCTGCCGAAGTAATAACGCTTTTAATGTATTATGGATGTCATAATTTTATAAGTACGTGGGAAAAGGCATTAAACTTAACATTTCATTTGTCACTCGCGTGTTGAGAATTTCACATTGAACGTTGGCCACGGGCGATTCATCAAATCCTAGTAAGTGAATGGGATGAATAATTAAAGTTAAGTTTATCGATCGCGTCTAATGTCGAATTTCGTTGAGATCTACAGCGGGTGACAGTAATACTCGGCGTGAAATATATATCTGTTCGATGGTAATTTTGGGGACAACCTTCTTTTTGAGGTCAGTCCGAGTCAATATTTACTTTGAGCTTACCAGGTTAGGGTTTGGATTTATTATGATGATGGGAACCACCAACCGAGCTTGTTTATATTGTATTCTGTTGTGTATTTAAATGTATTTAATGCAAAAAGAGGGGTACAATGTCATGAAATATATATCAAGGGTGTAGTATGAAGTATTTTATATTTATAAAACCTATTTCATATGGATAAATATTTTTGTGGATCGAATAATAATAATAATAATTAGAATGACGAGGAAATAGGTCGTAAAAATATTTTTTGACCTTGATTGGCAAATTATAGAAAATAGGTCGTTATTTGCCAGGAAACAGAATTAAAGACGAAAATAAGATTTATTGAAAATTTAACACCCTTCACGAATGTAGTTTTACTTAACCTCAATAATTTTGGTTTACACACTCAGAAACAAATGACATTAATTTTTACTGTTTTTTACTTTAATCTGGCGACATTAAAAGAAAAACAGAAATATTACTGTTGAAAACAGTAAAATTTACTGTTTAAACAGCAAAATTTACTATTTAAAACAACAAAATTTACTGTTTTCAACAGTAATATTTCTGTTTTTCCTTTAATGTCGCCAGATTAAAGTTAAAAACAGTAAAAATTAATGTCATTTGTTTCTGAGTGCATATGGTAGAATGCAATACATAATTTATTAACAATTAGAATTATATAATTCATTCTATTGAATAACACTGTAACTATTCAAATGAATATTTCAGCTAAATGATTTAACTCCTTGTTCTTGCATTGACATTTGCAAACAAAGGTTTTTCATTGTTTTACATATATATATGTTGCATCTTTTATTTCAACTCGTTAAGAAATTTGAGAAATTCAGCGTAATTATATATAATATTTTATCGTGAAATAATTTTGCATGTCTCGCAAAAAGAGGTGTCGTTTGCTCCATATTTCTCACTTTAGCGACTCAAGTCGAACATGCTTACACAGGATAAAAATGTAAATGCGAAAAGTTTCGTTAGATTAGTTTAGCGAAGACATTTATTAGACATGTGGTGATGTATAAGTTTAGCCGCGAAAAGCCATTTGTCTCAACGCCACCTGCCGCGCTGAAAAACTTGCCAGGCTTCGATTCACTTAGCGGAACTTTACGATTGATACCGAAAAGGGATACGCAAAACCTTTCGCACGCAAGTTACTTTGTCACTTTTGCGCCGGCAATAAAATCGCGCGCGACGTCGATGAATTATTCACGCTGACGTGCTTTTTTCCGTGCGCTTTCAGATCTGAAGAAGCAATTCGAGTCGCCGCCGTATCCCGTGTCCGTCGAAGCGGGACAGGGCACGGAATTAAGGTGTCTGCCGCCAATCGGAGTGCCGCCGCCACGGGTGTATTGGCTGCGCAACGGCGTCGTCTTATCGGAGTCGACCTCGCCCGACTCGGACACCCTTTTGGTTTCCAGCGAAGGCCATCTGCTCCTTGGTCAGGCGAAACTTAGCCATCAAGCTAATTATACTTGCGTGGCGGAAAATATCGCCGCCAAAAGATTAAGCGAACCTGCCAGTCTTACCGTCTACGGTAAGTTTCTGCGTTATTATTTAATGAAACTATAAGTGAGAATGCGAAAGTGAAATCATTATTTATGGGTTCTGAAAACAATTATTCCTTATTTTGCAACGACAAAAATTCGAAACGTGTTTCACTTAATAAAATATGTTTCGATTTTTTATTTTGAATTAATAAACTTAATAACTTGAAATTGGAGTATAAATATTTTCTGAAAATATTTTTCACGTAGCTAATAAAAATATTATAATAATATTTAAAAGATGTACGTTAATAATAGGGTGAAATGGTCTCATAACGCTATTTAAAAGAAAAATAGAATATATGAAGTCTGTTAAAGAGTAAAAGAGACAGAATGATGGCGTTATTAGACGACTTTACCCTATTTAAGCCACGATAACAAATATAAAATTTTAATAAAATTTGATTCATTTACATTTAAATGTATACAATTTTGATACAAATTTTATATACTAAATGAATACAATACAAACAATACAATACAAAAAAATTGTACAAATAAATAAGACGAAAAATACATTTAAAATTAAAATAGAGAAAATATTTATGTTTTAATAGATTTATTTATGTATGTTGATTCGTTCCTAATATGTTATATGTATTTTTTTTGTTGGGAATCAATTTCATTTGTCTTTCAGAAACTTAATAAATTATATAGTTTTATTTTTATGATTTAGTTCTACCATAAAATTGATGAATAGATATGAAATAAATATACGTTTTTTATAAGATCAAATAGCTATTAAAAAGCCATTTTTCATATAATCATGATCAGTAACTTAGATTATAACACCAAATACAACAATTGAACAACAGTATTTTCAAAACAGTCTTTTATAAGTCAACGTTGTTATATAATAATCATTATTACAATAAGGTATCGATCGATCTAATAATGAACGATTTGAAAAACATTCACAATATGAATTTTTGAATGCAAAATACATTTGTAAATTCAGTTTAACGATAACGTTTTAATGCTTAAACGTTATTGAATGATCACAATTGAAAAGTAGTTTTGAAAATAGTATTAAGATGTTTACGAAAAATTGATATTTTCTGATTCCTACGCTTAGCTTTCAATTAGCCAAAATTGCGTATTTAAATTCTGTCTCTAGTTATTCAAATAAAGAACAAAATCTTCCAAAAGATACACGATTTTAGTCAATTGAGCTACTATTTTCAAGAAATAAAATGTAGTTAATAATATAATTATAAAAATTGTTCTAAAGAACATAATTGCATGAATTCATTTTTCATGCTGTATTCAAATTAAGCCTGAAAAAA